>CAEGAF010153100.1:0-62849 GCA_903067075.1 Micropoecilia bifurca
CATAAAGCCCCAGACAGCATAGCTCCTAGGATCATTGGGACACACAAACCCCTCCACCACGATAAGGTGGCAGCCCAAGGAGGAGAAGTTTGAAGCCAAGAAGTATAAAATGGAGAGACTTTCCTGTTCTCTGTCTAGCCTACCTGTTTAAAATGTTTTACTCTCTGTGTTTTGCAGCTTAAATGAACTTCACAGACTGAATAGTGAGTTAAATTTGTACATTTTCTACCAGTGCTGACGACGGTTAGCTAGGATTTCCTCTTGGAGTTGAACATTTGAAAAACGTTGGCATGTCTAAGCTGGTATTAGTCAGGGCTGATGAATCAAATGATTGGCCAATTTTAAGCACTATCCTGTTCTCTTTTAACATTTCTGGTCCAAACAGAGAGGAAGAATCAGTTTCATAATTTTACCTCTGGCAGTAGTTACACAAATGACTGAAATTTATCAAGTTCCTGTTACAGGATTTCCTGATTGGTGTGATCCAGTTGTTAGGATGATGCTTTGTAAATTAACTTTGTCATCTGTTGTGAATTAAAAAGCTTTTCCACAGATTTCCTAAGGATTCAGAATTTAATTTAAACATTTCTTGGTCAAAATCTGAAATGCTTAGACTTGTAGAGTCAAAACAGGATTATTGTGCTCTGAACAAAGTGTGTGTGTGTGTGTGTGTGTGTGTGTGTGTGTGTGTGTGTGTGTGTGTGTGTGTGTGTGTGTGTGTGTGTGTGTGAACACACATAGAGCTTTTATTCGAATGAGCGCCACTTCATAAAAGATCCAGCAGACCTTTAATCCGTCAAACTATGCAAAATCTTTCTACAGATTACAGGTTATTTGTGAAACCTTGAAGGTTGGAGCCTCGCAAAGAGAGCAATTTGTACTTTTACTGGTTCTCGTGGCAAATTTATCAACATTTTATTTTTGTGAAGTTTTGGTAAAATCCTGCTTTTCTCTTGTGAACCTGATATTTTACATCATTTATTGACCAGAGTGTGTTTTCAATCCCTACTCACTGGTGCATCTTAATAAAGATCTGTAGAAATGTCTCTTTATTGTTCTTTTTTTTCCAACCCTTTCTTATTAGTAGTACAACTTATAAATCATTTGTTTGTATTAAGAACCTAGATGACTGCATTTATGTAAAAAAAAAAAAAGATCAATGTTTTTATAAAGTCATATGCTAAATATTTGGGCTACCAAGCAGAGTTGAATTTAAAATCTACAGAAAGCTTTAACAAAAAACCCTTGTTTCTCTCCCAGCTGGATTTCAGAACGCCGCCTGGCTTCGACCGGACGCGCAACGCCGAGATCGGCAACAAGGACATCAAGTTCAAGCACCTGGAGGAGGCGTTCACCTCCGAGCACTGGCTGGTCAGGATATACAAGGTGAAGAAGCTGGAGAACAGGGAGGCGCTGGACCACAAGCTCCGCAGCGTGGTGTCCAGGCAGAAGTACACCTCCAAGAAGGTCAGCGTTTTCCTTTAAGAGGAGATGGTTTTAGCTGTAGTTTGAGTTTTACGACGACTTACTCCAGTGATACACACACACACACACCTGCGTTGATAAGGAAACATGTTTCTACATCAGCTGTAATTGCCTATGCAGAGCAGCAGAAATAATGTGGCCTTCAGCCAGATCAGCATGTGTGTTTATTTAGGGAGTGTAAGTGTTATATCAGTCCATCCAATGATGTTTATCATCCATTGGTCCTTTTTTACTCTCATCCATTTGTCAGTCTGTTCATTGTGTCCATCTGTCATTCTTCATCTGTCCTCACATCCATATATCCGTTTTTCTCCATGATCTACCAATCACTCTTTCACATATCCATCCATTCGTCTGTCTGTTCATTCACCAATCTGTCCATTCGTCTGTTCATTTGTGTCTTTCAGTAAAGACGCCTCAGTAGTCCGTCCAACCATCTCTGTACATGCGTCCTTTTATTTGTCCATCTGTCCATCCAGTAGTGTGATCACCTGCCTGGACTCTGTAAGGTTCTGTTGGACCCTGTTGCTGACGCTGATGTCTTTCTTTTTTTTTTCTGTCTCTGAGCAGACTACCAAGAGGAAGCGAGGACACATCAAGAACAAACTCGTCCTGAAAAAGGGCAAGAAACTCCCCAAAAAATAAAGACGGCTCTGAACTCGAACGTAAAGAAACCTCCAACAACCAATGAAGAACACAAGGGCGGCCGTGTGCCTGGCGGTTGGTCAGGAGCGCTTCCCGTTAGAGCGCCCTCATTTATCGAGGAAGCCTCACATCCAGCCTGTCCAGAATCGTTGTTCGTTTTATCCTGAGGACGTCTCTCTTGCTTTTTGTTTTGTTTTTCTACTTTTTACTTGAATGTGGCGAGGCATAGGGCTGCTCTAATTGGTTAAATGTTGATTCATTTTTATTTTTTTGTGTGTGTGTGTGTTGGGGGGTTGTTAATGACCTGATTATCTGTCAGGAGTTCTGGTGATCCGTGGAATGAGGAACGTTTGCACCAAAGACCCATCGACTTCGCTCCGTAGCACATGGGAACTCATTGCTAAGAGCGAGGGAACGCCGGAGGGAGAGCAGAGGACTTTGTTCCTGACGCGTGTACAGAGGACAGTATGCGGTATGGAGGAACGTCACCGTCTACACGCAGCACATCTGTAATATTTACCTTTCTACCATCCTCACCTCCTTAACGTCTGCCTGGCTCTCTGACTTTTGGTTTCCAACAAATTCTATAAGAAATTGGCCTAATGTGTAAATATGTTCTGTAAAGACAAAAAAAATTCTCTAAAATGATGGTAATATATTGGATTATTGTGATTTTTGAATGCGCAGTTCTTGGGTTTCCCTTTTTTTATATGACAGCAACTAGAACAGTGAATGCAATAACTACACAGAGGGGCTTCAGATTTCATTGAAAGAATTTGAATGTAAATTTTTTTTTTTTTACATCTCCCCTTTTTTCCATAAATTGCATTGATTGTACGTTTCTGCTGCTAGGCTTTTTAAAAACAAGCAAGTGAGCTGTAGAGAAAAAACTATATATATTACAAATTGGGGCTACAGGGGGCGCTCTTGATCGAGCAAAGCCTAGTTATATTGCAGAATTTTACCTTGTTGCCATTCAAATTTTTTGGCTGCTTTCTTTTTACTTTGGCTTGTCATGCAGCTGCTGCTGACCACACATGGTGATTAGACATTTCTGTTTGTTTTGCTTTTGAATTATTTGAAAATCAACAGAGATGTGAAGGAGGATTTTTGTGAGGCTTGGTAAAGAGGACGGCTGTTGTCAGGAGCAACATCGGTTGTAACGGGACGATAAATTTCCAAATGTAAGGAGCTGTGTCCTAATGCTGCACCACATACCTGCTTCCCTCTGTGGAGAAATGTCAGGCAACTTCAAACTGGGTTACTGATCTAGCTGCTACTTTTTTTAAATCAAAAAATAAAAAATACAATCAAAACAAAACCTCACTTTTTTCCATGTAATTATTCCATATTTCACTCCGTTAAAGTAGCTTTTGAGCTGTTTGTTGTCTGGTTACTTCCCCCACATCAATGTTCGTCCCTAAAAATACGTCACCTCAAACTGATGCTTCTCATGTGGTGAAAGAAGGAACGTTATTATACTGAAACAGTGTGTCAAACACACTTCTTCATTTGGCTCAGACACAGAGGAAAAACAGTTGCAGTAAAGGCTAATTATAGTGGCTTGAAATGCAAGGTGATCTCCTGCAAAATTAGCAGTGCTAACGTTCAAAAAGTGAAAAGAGCTGAAAACAATGTAGCTGTTTAACTTTTCGCCAACATCCACCTGGACTCCATGTTGTCTCTTTCATCAGCTGAACCTTTGGTTCACTTTCCCAGAGCTTTAAATACTTAAATCAGAGAAACGATTTTTGTTGGCTAAGGGTAAATCTTTGCTCTTCACAGGTTTACTTCCTCTGTCTTTGTAGCAAAAGTTCTCACAATGCCACACATCAGTTCTCCGTATATTGCGCTACAAACTCCTACCCACACTCTGTTATTTTGGTTTGCAGGTCTGCCATGCTATCTTTATTTTCTGTTCTTTATGAATTCACATGAGGGAGATCTGGATTTCGTTGGTGTAAAGGAGTAAATTCAAAAGCGCGCTTCTGTTTTTTGGGGAGAAACCTTTAAAAATGATTAAATTCTATTTCCCCTTCACGGCTGTCTTGGTATTAAATACTCCATTTAAAAAATGTTTCCCTTCTCCAGTGTGAGCAGGTTTTAGCCGGGTTGTGCTGTATGGATTTGGGACACAGCTCTGCATCTGTTTTCATACGACAGAAACTGGAAGATTTTTATGCACGCTTTGGGGACTTTTTTTTATTTTTCTCTTTTTATCAAACCAGACACTTAAAATCACATCGTACAGCTTGTTATTTGTTTTGCCACATCATACGAAAGTGGAGGTTTTCTGACTGTTTCCTTTAAAATGCGTCTGAGTCGCTTTGTTCTCGTTTTTACCGACCGTCTCCTCTGGAGGCCTCAGGCTGCTGGAACGGTGGCATTTTGACGTGTCGTTGCACTTCGCCTAAAGCTGCATTGTGTCCTTTTTTGATTCTCATTAGCACGGAGAGGACAGAGTTCAGACTAAGCCTTAATGTGATGTACTTTTACTTTTCCTCATGTGATAAGTTTTTCCTTAAAACGGATGAAAATGTTGCTTTTCCGACTGCGGTTTTTCCTGAGCACTTTTTGTTCGATGCAGTCTCCGATTTGTCCCTCGCTCACCTTCAGAGTTTACATTTTTACATTTTGTTCAGTTGTGCCACCTCTAAATATACTCCTAAACAAAAGCAGCCGTGTTTGTGTGTGATGTTTTTATGAACTCTGTGTTTTAAATTGTTTTGGGGTTTTTTTCCTCTGGAGGAATCAGGTGAGTGCAAACTGAACCACTTGATGGCAGCATTCACCTTTGACTGCAGATCTGCATGAAGAATGACTTCATCCTCAGCTGGTGTGTTTGGGAGGAATGCTGGGAAATTGTCCTCGTGACATTCCTGAGGTGAAGGACCTCAGATGAATTTGGGAGCTTTTAAAGGAGTGTGTTGATGTGTTAAGTTTTTACTGGCCACATTTTCTTAACAGTCTGAAAAAGTTAATATCTTCCAGATCTGGATAAATATAGAAGAAGAAAACTTTTACACTTCGTTTTTTCTTACCCTATATATGTTTTAATGGGACTGTAACTCCCAGGAGTCCTTTCTCACACTCACGTTGGGTCCAGAAGTTTCAGAATAATTCAAGTCCAGGAGTTTGAAAGTTGCATCCATCCATCATTATGTCCTCCCTCCCTTTTCACATCAATCCATCAGTTTGTTTCTTTCATTCTTGCATCGTTTTGTCCTTCATCCATCAGCTATTCTGGCCAGATGTCCATCAGTTTCTTTCATCTGTCTGTGAGTTTTTAATATTGGTCCTTCATCCCTCCTCATATCCATCCTTACTTCATGTAGTTTTTTTATCTGAAATGGATTGAGAAATATATTTTGATTTATTTTGACCTGAAAAATATGTGACAAGTTTTATAATTGTGTGATTAAATTATGATTAAAATTATGATTTTAATCATAATTTTATTATGGATTTGCTGCAGCAAGTGTGCATGCTTTTATTTTGCAAATATAATTTTTCATATTGAAAACGATGGTAAATAACTGGACTCGAGTCTTTTGCGTGTTTCAGACGTTTCTGATCCGATTGGCTCCACAGTTAATTATCTACTGAAAGCATCTGTGGTGAATCATGGGAGACCTGGACAAAGGGCTGTGAAACAATCGGGGAGGTTTGTGGTCTGCAGGTGGGAGTTACAGTATCGATCTCGCTCGGCTTTCATGTTTCTTGGGGTTTTCAGCAGATGAAACTGAAATCTGGCTTCACCGGTGGAGCAGACATCATTTCAGGCTCCAGTCTAATTTGTAATCCAGCTTTCATCAGTCAGAGACGATCAGATGTCCTATTGATTTCATGCGAAGATGTCATAACCTCTTTCTTTTCATCAGCATCAGAGCCCCCTGCTGGTCGTCATGAAAAACACCCATCGTCTTGTTGCAACTGGCCGTCCTGCTGTGCAACTCGGTCTCTCCTGCAGATGTTACTGTGACGTGCAGAAGATGATCTGCAGGGACGAATCCCACCTGATGCATCTCAGAAACAGAACATTGAAGGGTTTGCATGACCTTTGACCCCTGTGCCTCCAGCCCTCCCCTCCTGTCGTCCACGCCCCGTCAGGTAAGAGTAGATTTGTTACTCCAGGGAGTTTTGCAGTGATGCAGCGTCCATGTTTAGGTTTGAGCACTGAGATAATATTACAACACTTTTAACGTAACAATCTTTAATGCAGGAGTTATAATCCAGAGATCAGCAGCAGTTTAATTGCAAAACCTTTTAAACCCCTTAAACCTTTACACTTTTGTCATAAACTAAAAGTGTGACACTAAGGTACAACTTAATGTACCTTGGTGGGATTTTGCGTCATACATGAAGACAAAGTACATTTTGTGTGTAGTTGCACACATTTTTTAACAAGCAAAATTTGCTCATTCTTATTTACAATAAAGCTTAGTTAAAATATATGGATCGTCTAAAACAGCCTCACTAATGTTTCTCCATTGTATTTAGATCTGAACTTTAACTAGGCCATTTCAACCAAGGTCCTCAGCTGCAGCTTTTAAAGCCTCAGGTTCTGCAACTTTTAGATGTGTCCCTAATCCTTAGAGTCCTGCTAATGACCTACAGCAGAAACTCTGGACTGGAGATTTAAATCTGATCAAATAGATTCAGCTGTTTATCCTCCACCTGTTCATCCCTTTTTTTCCTACTTAAACTTCACAATCTCTTCTTGCTTCTGCTCATATACTTGAACCATGATGCGTGTTTTTTTTAATCCCCATTAATATTAGGAATAAATTATGAGAAAGCCCGACTCTAATTTATAGTTTTGTCTAAACAATTTTATTTGGTTGCACTTTATCACCATCTAACCGTGACTCTGACCTAAGCCGCTTCCTGCTGGTAGAATATTTATTAGTCATGTAACAACATTTCTCACAAACTTTGATCCTGAGCAGAATATAGAAAATTACCTCAGACTTTTTCTTATCAGAAATGGTGGGACACGTCCCAGTCTGGTGGGTGTTAATAAATCATACATTTACTCTCATACCTTGTGAGATAACAGACATCTCTCTTATTTACTTCAGTTCATTAACTCTGACCTGCTTCCCTGCCTCCACGTAGGGAAAACATCTCATATTTGTCCCTTCA
Source organism: Micropoecilia bifurca (assembly GCA_903067075.1). Taxonomy (NCBI): domain Eukaryota; kingdom Metazoa; phylum Chordata; class Actinopteri; order Cyprinodontiformes; family Poeciliidae; genus Micropoecilia; species Micropoecilia bifurca. The sequence goes on from CAEGAF010153100.1 coordinate 7,276, forward strand.
TGCTTGTAACAAACTGCAGAGAGGAAAACCTGCAGCTCAGATCAAATGCTTGTCCTGATCGGTGGATCTTGGCTGCTTACTTTAATTAAAACTCTCTGAACTTCTCCACAACTTTCTCCCTGATCTGTCTGCCGTTTGTTCCCCAATGTTCTCAGGCAAACCTCTGACGCCTTTGCAGCTGGATTTGAGATTAAATCACACAGATGGTCTCTAATTAGAACAAGACATTTAAAGGCAATTAGTGGCCTTGCAGATGATTTAGGGTTATTGTAGCAAAGTGAGCTGAATACAAATGCACAATACACTTTTCAGACTTTTATTACGTTTCATTTTCCTTTCACTCAACACATGTGCACTGCTTGATGTTGGTCTGCTACACAAAAATCCCAATAAAGTGCATTTAAAGTTTGTAAAGTGACAATTAAAAGAAAATATGTATTTCAAAATAATCGGAGCAAATAATCAAAATTAGGATTCCTGCAAATTTTTTATGTAACATTTCCATCAGGTTCATTTTAAAGGTGACCTATTATGCTTAATTTAACAATTATATGTATGAAGTATGCAAAACATTCTGATATTTTAACAAAATCAGTCTTAGATAATGAGATTTTGGTTTGCCTTTTTTTCCAGATTGACCTGTTTTACAGCATCTTATCACTTTAAATCCAGATAAAGTGCTTCTGGCCAACTAAATGTTTACATTCACACGTAAATGGTTGACAACTGATGCACAACGTACAACCGCACATCTTTGAAAAGCAGAAGGGGAGCCTCCTGCACAACAAACAAGAAAGCATGAAGTGGTTTCTGAAAGGTAAGCCAACAATAAAACTCTTGTTTTTTCCAGCAGCCGGTTATTACGCATAGACGTAAAACCAGCTCACCAAACGTGCTGGGTTGCTAGGTAACGGCACAGTGCCCTTTGTTTGTCACCTAATGATCAGGAGGTTTTTGATATGGCTCATTTTCAGAACAGAAAACGCTAACTTATTGTGAAAAAACAGGAATTTTTCTTAATTCATAATAGGTTCCCTTTAAAATACTTTACCTTCTATTTATGGCTGAAAGAAAGCAATGAGTTCACATATCAGAAAATTAAAGATTATGAGACATTCGTTGTACTCTACTCCAAATCTGCGCTGGGCTCATCGTCACGGCAAGAAAGAAACCATCCGAGTGTTTAAATCCTTAGCTTTATTTTATAAAATCTGGAAGTTGGCCACACGGTTTGTCTCCTGTGAGCAGCACTAACCATATCTAACATATCCTCCTCTCCCCTGTGGTTGATGGAGTCGATCCTCTCATCTTCAGAGCCAGCCTTCCAGCGAACCCCCCACCTCCACCCTGCAGAGTTTCTGCAAACTGCCTCATCCATATTAATCAACACGGGCAACCTAAAGAGAAGCTTAAACCGGAGCAGGTGAATGCTGGGCGTTTGAGGGGCTGCTGCCTAATTACACCGGTGTCGTCTTGGGGTTACAGACAGAAAACAGACGGCGTTGACCCGGGAGCTTTGGGCCACAAACCAACCAGAAAACAAGTTTGTAGCAAAAACATGAGAGGTAGTAATGGAAATATTCCGTTTGGCAGCTGATTTTTATCCACTGAGTGAGACGTTGCTAAATGAAGATTTGGAAGAAAGAAAAAAAAACATGTTGAATCAGTCAATACGATTACGGTGAGGGATATTAAAATGTGCCCAGATACATTCAGAGTGCAGACAAAAATACTGTAATAATATAGACTATGATATAATGTCATACATTTCAGTTTAAATCTCTTCTTTCAATAGGGTTCGGTTTCTGTAAAGCTCAGAGAGGTAAAAGCCACTGTGACTTATAAAATAGTTGATTTCCTCTGGTAAAAGTGCTTCGTTAAAGTCATTTACAGCTACAGTATGGTGTGTTACAGAAGACTCCATCGGGTCCAACGCGGCAACACTGATGACCGGTCAAACTAATACAGGTGCTAAATGTCGTCACTGTGGGAAAGAAAAGGCCTTAGCAAAGTGAAAAATAGAAATATTCTACTGTAACTAGTAAGACTATAAAAGTGTTCCTCAGTCCCCGGGGTCCAAAGGCTCGCTCCGTCGGCTCCAACTGAGGAAATCCCTTTGGCACCTCGCCTGCTTCATGTTTGTCTCCACCGTCTGTGAATCCGGAGGTCCGTGGAGGACGACGCCGCTGCGCTTCCAGTCCTCAGCTTGGAGGACGAGGTTTTTATCCACAGGAGGCGCGTTGCTCCGCTGTCAGGTCGACTTCCACAGCGGGTTGTTGTAGATCCAACCGTCTCCCTGCACAAAGCACAACTGACGTTAGAGTATCGGCACTAAAAAATTAGATATTTGCACACAACGTGTAAAACCTTTCCCTCATTGCGATGTATTAAACCTTCCCTTTCAGGGTTTCGTTACCTTAGGATTAGAGAAACTCCTGTTTGTTTATAAATTATTTAGCAACCCAGAACAAGAATCAAACATGGAGAACCAACAGTTAGCTCTATACTTACTAATCTAGAACACACTTAGAAAATACTATCTACTTGGCCTCTGTTGTACTTGTATTGGTTTTTTTCTAATTCATGTAAAATAAAGTGTTGTATAAATAAAACTTCTAAAATTTGTTTTATTTGTATTTCTTCAAAATTATAAGTTTTCATAAATTTCTTCAGTTTAGTAAATAAAAGTTTTGGGTTTTCTGAAACAATCTCCTGATTGACTGTAGACGGTCAGGTTTAGATCATATTGCTGCCCTTTTCCCCTTTGCTGTCCTTAAAGCTGCAATGTGTAACTTTTATAAAAGTGTTTGTTTGTTTTTTTTTACGTAAAATCGTCACCATATCTTGACAGCGCAGCATAAGACTGTAAACAAGCTTCTCTGCCTTCTCCCAGTACTTTCTGCAGAAATTCTCCACATGGTCAGAAACAACCAATCGCAGCCAGGAGGAGGGTCTTAGCGTAGTCAATCATGGTTGTGTATGCGCTGCTCTCTCCCCCCAGCGTAGCCTTTCATCTGTACCTCCTTAGTGAAGTATTTTGGTTTCCAGGGTTTGTTATCTGCTGCTCTCTTCCTCTCCTCCACCCGCTGACTCTCCTCCAGCCGGTGCTTGTGCTCCGTTGCTTCTTCCATGTTTCCTTCCTTCAGAGACTTGGTGACATGTTGCCATAGCCGCCTGCAAGCAAGAAGAAACGGGGCATGAACTCTGGCCTAACTGTACCTAACCTTCTAAGTCATCTCTAAATGTTGAAAATTATAAAATAAAGTTTCAAAAAAATATTTTTTTACAAAAGCTGGACTTCAGGGATCTTCTGATTCATACGCAACTCGATGCGCAACGAAGTCGGTTACACATTTTGGTTTTTCTGACCCAGAATAGCGAAATCTTTTAACTGCTTGTGTTTAAATTAGTGACGTCAATCAATTTGGCTTAATCGCACATTGTCCTAAAAATGTAAAAGAAAATATTTTATTTTCTTAAACCAAACATCTCAGTTTTCCAGGTTTTTATCCTCAAGAAGACAGTTTAGAAATTGCTTTTTTTTTTGTTTCAAGCTTAATTTAGAAATGTTAACCACACATTGGTTGGAAGGACATGTCAACAAACTTGGACATTTCAGAGTTTCAATAGTTGAAACTTGGAAATTTCTACACTTTGTAGAACCAGCTGAAAATTGGACATACAAATAGTCACAACCCAAATAAAAAGCACTCATGGCTGTAAATGTAACACAAAATGAGGAAAAAGTTTAAGGATGAAATAAAAACTTGTATTTTAAATAATTCTAGCTATTAAAATCTCCAGTGCCTGGATGTTTGTTTTCACCTGGACTCCATCCTGCCCTGCCTCTCGACGGGCCGCAGCTTCTTCCTGATGACAGGAAGTTTGCAGGTGTCGATCACCTTGGTTTCCCCGCTGCTGTAGGTGAACTCCAGCGTGCCGTTCCACTCGCCCTGTGCTTTGCACACGATGGTGTTGGTCGGGTTGTGTTTCACCTCAGCCGTCACCCTGCAGGTTAAAATAAAGAGGAAACGACTCTCGACTCCTTTTCTCTTCGTTTAATGCACCTTTAAGCTCCAGAAAACAAACATGATGTTCAGAAATGACCAGAACCAATAATTTAATAGGATGTCAGAAGATTTTCTGGGTCACAAAACCCATCTCATATTAATGATGTATGTACTTAATAAAAGGTAATTTAAACAGAAGAACATGGGACCTTCAGGCGTCAAATAGGAACGACACAAAATATATTAATTTTCCATGAAAACACAAGTAAACGAGTAAAGATACTTTACTGCTGTTCTTTTATTTGCTCTTTGTATATAACTTAGTTTATTCTTTTAATACACTACATTCAATAAAGTCAAACTCAACTCAAATTAAACTCAATTAACTCAAATGTTTAGCTCTACCATAAAGTACAAAGCCATTGTAGTCTTAGTCTACAGTTCTGGAAACCATTGAGGTCACTTAAAATAATCAGTTTCTCTGATTTTACTCTATAGATATTTGTTTAAAATTAACAATGTTTTATTTTATGAACTACTGACATGTCTGAAATTTAAAGCAAAAATTTTGTTTTTATTTGCAGAAAATCAGAAATGGTCAAAATAACGAAAAGATGCAGAGCTTTCAAATGTTAATGTACATTTAGAAACAACATAACTAATGTTTTAACTAAGGAAGAGTTCAGAAATCAATATTTGGTGGAACAACCAGGAGGTACTGTTAATTTTTTACAGAGCTGTATGTTTAGTTCTGAATGACACAAAAATCTCATTTTTATTGTTTTATAGTTCCCAAAGTATTTCACAAAGTAGTTTGACTGCTCTGTGTTTAATAGTTGTGTTGTTTTTGTAAGAATTTAACATTTTTAGTAGAAAAATCGCACAGGAAAACTGTATTAGATGTTCTACTGAATTTTAATTCGGTTGTGTTCTGACCTCTTAAATAAATAAAACCATCTCATTTTAGAAAATTAAAGCAAAGCCTGAACAACAGAGAATCAGCAGGGGAAAATAGGCTATTCAAGCTGCCGCTGTCCGTCTGCAACCTCCATTACCACAGAAGAAGACGGGCATAAATTAAAAAGTCAGACAGCTTCACAAAGGAATAATCTTCCTCGTCGTGTGGAGCTTTTATGAATGAAGTGTCAGAGAAGAGAAGCAGCAGCCTGGAGTCCTTTCTCACAGTATAAAAGCTGTCAGAGCTGATAAAAAGAAAAAAAGTCACCTGTGCACCTTCCCTCCATAGAAAGGCTTTGTGTGAAAGGTCACCGTGGCTGAGTAGCCGCTCTTGATGCAGTTGATGGAGACTTTTCCCCCCAGCTCCACCCAGGGGACGGTGAGGATGGAGCGGGCGTAGGCGCAGGGCAGAGTGAAGGCGTACTCCTCATCATGCTCCAGGAGACACAGGACTCCTGGGAGGAAGACGAGGAAATACCATTACATTCAATTAGACTCATGTGAGAATCTAATCATTCTACAGTTTCCAGCGTATTTCACAAAGTAGTTTAACTGCTTCGTGAGTTTTAACGATTATTTTTAATCGTTAAAACTCGAACCTGGGGAGGAGCGTTGACGTCTACACACATCTTTAATCAGCTCAGGTTTATGTAATCAAGGACGGTGAACAACATTACATGTATGAAGATTTTCTAGCCATAGGCTATTTTACAAACCCAGACTTTGGTTGAACCTTTAAAAAAACCTGTAAAATTATAAAATAAGGACTCCCATTACACACACTGTCTGAGGTTTTTTTAACTGTTTTACGGTCATTTTGATGAGCTGAATCTAAAAAAAAAATCGCATTGGTTTTGGTCAATCAGGTCAACTTTCTGAATTATGGAGCAACATAAGCATCAAAATGTACGACTTGTTTTCACATCTGGATCAGTTTCCTGAGGATCTGAGATCAATGAGCAGGAGAGATGAAGAGATAATGTTCAATTACTTACCGATAACAGGTGTTTGTTATTCAATTTACAGAAATCCAAGTTTATAACATTTAATTAATACACCGTCAGAAAACAGAAAAACCTTTTTTGGATTAGAAATATTAATGGAAACTGATGTCACAAAAATGTAATCAATTTAATCAGAAGATCATAAATCAAATTAGAATAAAATAAAAACCTGACCTGATTGAGAAAAATGGATGTTATTTTGGGATTCAGAGGTGCAAAACACATAGAAAACAACTTCCAAAAACAATTTGTTTGTAACCCAGTGTAACAACAGGGCCTAGTCCAAGTTCAAACCTCAAACGATGGTTACAGACTCTCTCCATTGAATCTCACTTCATGGTTTTTCACTACTTATTCTTGCAAATAATCCCAACACCTACTTTGAAGTTCATGGATATAAATCTTGCAGGCATGGAATTAATTCCTACTAAAGGCTAAATCAGTTGTTATCCTGTATTAACCGCCTTCTTTCATTTGCTTTCATTTTAAAACTTTCTTTGCATGTAGCCATCTGAAACTTTGCGTTCCCTGTCTGCAGAGTTTCTGACAGAAAAAGGCTGCCTGTCCTCGCTCCACATGTGACTGGAGAATCGTGGAGTTATAAACAAACTCCCTCTGCTTTATGAATAGTTTTCTGTTCTTGCTGGGTTGCAGGAAACCACTTGTGAATCTGCGTTTTGCTGCCGGAGAGGAAATGTGCATGTGGTGCCACAGCGAGCAGGAAACAACAGAGGGGATTTGTTAGAGATAAAACTATTCAGTGCTAACAACGGCCTGAAGCTCCGGGATTAAAAATACATGAGAACGGCTTGTGTAGATAAAATGCGTCTAAAACTCATTTTCAGCCAGTCTGTGCCTGGTCATTTTCAGAGGAAGTTTTTTTTTTTTTTTTTTGCGTAAGCCTCTTAAATCTGAATTATAAATCATTCGAACTTTAAAATAAGGCTCTGATATGAGCTGATATTTGCTTTTCCTGCTTAAAGGTAAAATGTGCAGATAATCTTCACCTACTAGGGACAAATTTTTCAGCTTTTTTTCTTCCGACCTCCACTTATCATTTTAATCTTTCGAGCACAAAGTATGGTGAGGTGAGATGACTGGTTAGAAAAGGAGAAAGCAGCAGAGTTTTCCCTTCTGAAGCTGCTGCCCCTGCAACCCGACCCCGGATGAAGCCGAAGAATATGGATGGATGGATGGATATTACAAACCAAACCGTCTGCAGATTAGCGCTGTGTGATTTCACACCATTTTGCTATATTGAAAATGTTAACAATATTGATTATAACAAACCTATCCTCTTCAAATCTTTTCTTGTTTCTTCAGCACAATGTCTCTGCTGCTCTATGTGACCTTCAGCTTCTCAGGCACTAAAAATGTACAAACCGCTTTGTATCAGGAGCTGCGAAGCCCAAACAGCCCAAATAAACTGCATTACTACCAGGAAGAATCTGCATGAGTGGCACTTGAGCTTTAATATACTACCAAGAAAGTCATCCAAGTCGTCCTCTGCCAATATGATAATCAGATCTTGACATTGAGATGATTGGGATTCAATGCGTTTCCTGCAGCCCAGCTGGACTAGAGTAGTGGACCAAAAATCAAAAGCGTTCGTTGTTTTCTCGTCTCAGGATGAATGTTAATGTGTCTTCAGAGGTTCCAAGGGTAAAGGAATTAAGTAAGTTTTGTGAAACATCAGATCATTCATGTTTAAGAAAGTGTGTGTCATATATGATGCAGCCTAATGTTGGGTGGAAAATTTTAAATGTTTTTCTGTGCAGGACTTGAATAGTTTGGAGGGTGAAAAAGGGTCATGAAAAGTTCTCCAAGAATGTCAGCAACAATAAACTTAACATTCATCCAACAACATGCAGGACAACTTTAAACTTCTTTGCAATGAGATTTCTGGATTTCTTACCACTACTGCATCTTCCCACATTAAAATAAAAACTACATAAATGTTAAGTTTTGAAAAAGGAAGTTGGAACTTTATTTATTTCAGAAAGAAATCTGTGAAAAAAAATCTAACATCTCGTGTGTTGATAAAATATTTTTTAAGTTTGGAAAAACTTGCTGCAGAAGATCTTTCCTTTTGAACTGACTTGAACTGAATTAGGACTGTCTGTGTTCCCTACAAACAAAACAAACATGAACACAAGTCTAAATGTTTAAAATACTAGACATGTGTCTTAAACTGAAACGGGGAGCTTTTAGGTTATTTCGCCGAGTTAAACTGACTTTATGCTTTACCTTATTCTAAGCCAGTTCCTGTCGATGTGAATAAGTAATAATCTGCTGCTCCGTTCATCTGGATGCCATCTTCCCAGGTGCATTGTGGGGCTTTGTTTTTGTTTTGTTCAGAAGCAGCTGAAATCAGGAGACGCAGCATGGTGGCGCCTTTGTGCTGCGGTTTTATTATGCAAGGATGTTTGTCCCTGAGATGCAGCAGGTGGGCTGCTGAGTCCTCCATCACAAAGCTGCCTCTTCTCTGCTGACTCTACGATTTCTGACCACCTTTTATTTCTCACACCTATAAGAAAATCTTTGGTGAAATGACAAATCTGCACCGAACCCCTGGGAAGTTTTACAAAAGCCAGCAAAGGGGGATGGGACTTAACTTGAACAACTTTTTTTTTTCCAAAACTTATAGAAATGGCTGCCAGAAATCAAATATTTTAACAAAATACACTAGTATTTGTTGTTTCTGCAGACATTAGTTAGTTTGTTTTTTTCACAGAGTATCAGTTTGCGTTCTGAAAATGCAAAATGAAAAACATTTTCTGACTGATTAAAGCCTGGCTGGTTCCTGTTAAGAAGCTTTTTAAGACAATTTAAACTGGATATTATTGACTTGTTCCACTTAGAAAATACCTCTAACATTTACAGACACTTTTTCTCACTGGCTGAATTTAAATCTGATCAAACTTTTCTTGCTTTAGTTCAGTTAGAAATGGCAAAATTGTTCATTAAAGATTAAAAAAAGAAACCTTCTAAATATATTTGACCCAAAACTCCTCAAGTAGCACATTAGTCGTTTTATCTTCATCTGGTTCAAACTCACTGGAGGAATGCTATGTTACTGCATTTTAGGCAGGAAGATTTTCTTATTTAAAAAAGGAATTTCATATTTGTTCACTTGCATGTTTTAACACATTTTTCTATTTTTGACTATAAAGTTTAAGAGGTTGAATGAAAAGGCAGCAGAATGTCCTGATTTTTATCTGACTAATAAATTAATCAGCAGATTAATCAATAAAACTACCATTAGTTGCAGTCCTGGTACATTTAACTCACAGCCATGATGTTTGTAACCCGTTCCTCCATTTTCCCCCGGATGGTGGCGTCGCTCTGACTCACCTTCTCCCACCATGGACACACCCACAGACATGCCCATGAACTTGCTCTTGGTCCACACGTGAGCGTTGACGCACATCTGCCGCTCCCGACACTCGCAGTAAAACCCGGAGACGGGTGGATGATGGGACACCTGCTCCGCGACAAACCGGACTCTGTAAGAGCCTTCGGGCGAATCCTCCCTTTGCTGCGAGTTGTTGGGTCCTCTGCCGGGCTCCCGGGCCGGGCCTTGGTTTGATCTGACCAAAGGCTTGACCTTGTCCCGAGGAACCTCCCAGGAGCAGTGGAACGTCTCCCCCAGCACCGGGTTGTACGGCTTCTTGGCCACCGCGCCTTTCCGTCCCTCGTGAAACGCGGTCAGGTAATACTCCACGAAGCGCACGATTCTGTCCTCGGCGGTGGCGCCGGCCGTGATGGACAGGAACATGTCGGGGTGAGCCATGAAGTTGGCGTACATCTCCAGCAGGGATCGCTTTTCCAAAATGAACGTGGGCAGCACCACCTGCGGAGGAGAGACGGGTTACAGGCGCCGCAGAGTCTCGGCTGCAGACGGCCAGGAAGCGGGCGGAGGCTCACCCGGGTCAGGTCCATCCCCAGTTTGAGTTGGGACAGCAGGTGGAGGATGACGCTCCGCTGGTCGTCCAGGACGCCCAGATCCTCCTCGTCATTGTCCTCGGTGTCCGTCACCTCCTCACTGGGACTGATGTCCTCCAGCCTGGGGTGGTGCTGCCAAAACGGGAACAAAAACACAAACTATTACCTTTCCAATCTTAACCCAGCAGCTTCTTTTTGTTTCCGAGGAGCCAAACAGTTTTGCAACGATCGATTGTTAAAAACATTTATTTCTTTGGATTTGATTTTTTTTTTAACATTTCCTGAACTAAAATAACGTTAGAAACACAGATTTACATGCTGGGAATTCACACACACTCATGTGAATTTTAAAACTCTTTTGGTCTAGTTTCTAGTGAAAATATCTTAGTACACTTGGAATAAGACAAAACCTAAAACAAGTAACTATTCAGGGACATACAGGAGTTTAAATAAATAAATACTGATAAAAAATTATTAGATTATGTATGTTAATTTCTGTTTCTTGTTTCTTTTCCTCTGAGGCCTCAAAATGACCAACACTGCTTTATCTTACTCATCACCGTTTCAAACACCATTAAACTGAAATATTTCAAATCTGATTATAAATGAAGTGACTTTTTCAGTTTGGTGCTTTGTGGATATTTACGACTAAAGACTTATTATTTGTCATAAAAAGAAAACATAAGTCAGCCATTTTAATAATGCCGTTTAATTCTTCCACATCTGTGACAGCTGCAGCCTGAGGCGCCGCGTTCAGGAAAAACCCTCAGGGAATTTATTTACATCTGCCACAAACGTTCACTGCGACATCCTAAAGCGAGTTTTTAGCTGCAAATAAAAAATGCTGACATGATTCAAAGCAAAGTGTTGCAGAAACGCCCTTTGATATGATCAGATTTTGTGCACAAATTGTTAAAAGTAAGTTTGAAGAAGTAGAGGAGCAACATCACTCCACTGTGTTAAAATACACAAAATATTTCTAATGTAAATTTGCAAATAAATTAGTTATTTCTACATGAATCCGGAGAGTGCAGATTAAACAAAAGTCTTTTTTTTGTTATGATAAACAAAAACGCCCAAATGTATCACTAATTAGTCAGGCACTCGTACTTGCTGTCTTGTTTTATCCACTCAGCCGTGTTTTCCCTCCACAGATGAGGCTGTCAGTATTTTATCATCAACCAGAATCTCAAGGTTCTTTCCGTCTCCCAGGTGGGATATTCTCCCCTACCAAGCTTCACCCATCACAATTTACAAATTAGTCGGAGCAGACAGAAGCTGCTTCCTTCGGTTTTGTTCTGTTATTTATCGGAAATCGGCTCCAGCTGAGGTTAAAGAAAAGTTGCTGCTTTTGATTTCTGCTTTAGCAACCCGAGGCAGGAAGATATGGAAGAAAAACAACAAGAAAGAGGTTGATGCATAATGCAGAAAGTGCCCCAAAGCCTCTGGGCAACAACTCCCTGCTCTTCAGTCTCTTCTTCTGTGTTTTCCAGGCAGTTACAGTTACGACAAAGTGTGCAAAAAATCTCAAATCGTCGTCTTGTTTTTCTGTTCAAAAGCATTTATCCTCTTCTGTCTGCTCTGTATTTTCACTTTACAGCTGCAAACTTTTATGTAGCTTCGTGTTACAGAACATTTTCCTTTATTTTTTAAATAGTGATGGGAAAAATCTAAAAGCCATCTGTCAAAATGACATACAAATTCATGTGTCAGAATGGCCCAGTCAAAGTTCAGGCTTGAATCACTAACACTTTCCCATTACATCTGAGCTGATTTGCAAAGAAAAGTCAAAAACTTCAGCTGTTGTATTTAAAGATGGATCTGCAAAGTAGGCTGAGTGAAAATGTGTAGCGTTATTCTCAGATTCGCTTTTGTGAAAAGGTTTTATTTCCCTGCTTTACATTTGTCACAATAAAACATTAAATTCTATGGTTGTAACATATAAAAGCTTAAAAGTGGCGAATACTTTTGTAGGAAATTGTGTTTTACTTTGAAGAAGCCAAACTTCCTTGTGTTTTTTTTAACGATCTCAGCTTTAATCTTTTGCCCCTTTTGAAGATATTTGAAAGGTTTCCTCGGTTGGGTTTTAACTGATGATTGGTGCATGTTTTGAAGACCTGTATCAGATTCCTTTCTGACTTTCAGATATCATTGGTCTGCAGCAGATACATTTTAATTCAACGCCACTTCATAGAGCTTTTACTGCACAATATAAAGTCGTGCATAATGAAGTACAAGGTGAAGGGCAGAAACGAGCGAAAAAGAGCCTGAGGGTCTTTTAAAAAAGACCTTCAGTTGTTAAAGACCATTTGAAAAGATTAAAAGAAGCAAAGCAGCTTAATCTTTAACACTGTGCTGAATGAGGCCCGTCGCACAGTTTCATTTTAGGAAAACTGCCCCAAGAAGGCAGTGGAAAAAACTCCCAGCATCATGGCTGCATGGAGGAGAACCACACAGATTTCTGACTGTCACCTGAATATTTTATTCAGCACAGACATCTGTGCAGCTTCACATAACCACTCATTGATGCACACACTGGGAACATTCTGCACCAAAAACATTATGAGCAAAACACACATGAACACACACACACACACACACACACACGCCCTGGACGGGACGGAGCACGTTCCGAACACACACTCACACACACACCTACACGAGTCCCTGGAGCTGAAGCAGAGTGATATATATAGAAGTGAAGCGGAGTGGGAAGACGGAGAGGAGGGGGAGGTTAGTTATGACTTCACTGCTTTTGACTAAACAAAGAGGCTCCTGACAGCAGAGGGAACCTCAGCTGAGTTGGTCTGAGCAGCTCTGGATGGAGCGAGTTTACTGCTGAACATGTTGGTGAATTAGTGATGTCCGGATCTGGAAAGGAAACATGACGACGGGTTCTGCTGTCCAAAAGCCTCCATAATGATCAGCTCTAATCTTCCAGAGCTTCTTTGGCATCATGGATGTGCAGCCAGGGAAACTTTAGCGGCTCTTATAAGGCTGCATAAATGTGGACCAAAATATCCGCAGGAAGAGTCAAGACACTTAGTTGAATGTGAGAGATGAGAAGTGGGCAGTTCTGGAACCAAAATGGTGTTAAAAACCCGAGAATAACTCTGTGGCAACAAACAGTTAACTGCACAATGAATCAAAATGAGCTCCGTTCTGATGAGAAATGTCTTTTGAAGGGCAGTTTTGTTTACACAAACATAATCTGTTTTATTTAAGGTTTCTCTTGTTTAAAGTTTTTGTATTTGGTTGGGTTTTATGTTGGATATTGAAAATATCCTGCAGTCCCAGGGTTAAGTGTTGCTTGAGAAATTAAAGTTTGTCTTCAAAAGCACAAACTTCCAGCAGTATGAGATCATCAATACTTAAAAATGATCTCAAAACATTTTAATAGACATTGTTTATCTCAATAATTGCTGGAACAATTTATCATCCAAATTACATGTTTTGACCTCTGATCAAGGCATATTATCTCTCAAAGTTATTTATACACTTAGTAGCCATTGAAGAAATTTCAAAGTAGTTTCTTGCCTTTAAATTTACACAGGTGGCAAAAACATGAGTAGATCAATAAGTCTACTTTGTCAAATGTTCTCAATCTGCATTAAATCTCAGAGATTAATCAAAATATCCAGCAGCATCTTTTCTCTCAAACACAACTGAATATAATGCAAATAGATGAGAAGTTGCGTTTTTCCACCACAAGAAAAAACAGAAAAGTTTAACTGAGGAACATTTAGATACTAGATATAAATTAAATAATCAGCCAGTGGAACAGGACATTTGTTCTATATTAGAAGTTGACATGTTTTGTTCCACTGGAGGATTATTTCATAGATAGCGAAAACGTTTTCATTAATATTAAGCAGTTATTGACTTAAAACAAGCTCCTGCATCTTGCTGAAAAGTTACTTTTGTCTTAATTCAAATGTACTAAGATATTTTCACGATAAACTAGACTCTAGAGTTTAATTTGCAATTTTTGTGTTTTTGTGTCATGAGGTAGATCTCAGGTGGCTGGTGAGAGAAAAAGTAGATCTTGGTCTCAAAACGTTTGAGCAGCCCTGAACTAGAGCATAAACACTTAAGATATTGAACAGAAAACATTTTTGTGTGCGCCCCCAACCGCTCTTACCAATGACACCCTGGGCATCCACCAGGATGGCCCAAATCAAAAACTACCACCAACAGTGTGCAAAAGTGAGAAAATGTTGGTATTTCCTTCTTTCCAATGATTCAAAAAGCACTTTGTAAATATTTCAGCTGTTTAATGTGTTTACCACAACAGGCCCTGCAGTCTGGCTTGTTCAATAATTTATGAAGACTGCATCAATGCTCAGTGTTGAACAAGCTCTGCGCTTTACGTTTCTGATCACTGCTGCTAACTGCTAATGTACTCTGGAAATGCTGGCTAAGCATTTCAGTCTGTGGTCACAGCAGATGTGAACGGTGATCAAAGACTCACGCTGCCCTGATGTGAAGCTACAGGCTTGACCTGCGTGAAGCTGGATCTCATCTCCAACCAAAGGGAAAAGTACCGGCGTGTTTGAACGCCACCGATTGTCCAGTCCACCAGGAGGAGGGGAAGTGGTCCGCAAACAGGGAAGCTGCTGGGTAAAAGCTCCAGTTATAGCGTCAAATCCTGTTAAAGAGCCGGCGGTCTGTCAGCAGGACGCCTGTCCAGGTCGGAGTCATTCAGCGAGTTTTAAAGGTCTGACGGGACCCAGAGGGAAAAACAAAACACCACCACACACTTCCTCCTCTTCATCTGAATCTGCTGACTTGGTGGGCAGCCGTCTTAAAGGAGTCCTGCTCCTTCCCCACAGAGAGATGCTCAGTGTAGCTGAGATGGTGCCGAGCTGCTGTGCGTGACTGACTCTCTGCCCACCACCGCTCTGAAAAAAAGGAAGGGGAGCAGAAGGAAAGTCCCGCTGACGTCATAAACCGCCCCTCCCTTCCTCCAGCTGCTCCCGGCTTAATCCTCCGCTCTCCTCCCGTTGCTCCTCTGCTCACATGACCTCCGAGCTTTTATCTCCCCGCTGAACATCTCCGCTTCTGTGATCAGTTTGCAGATGATCAAATAATCGCCTTTACTGCCAAAGTAACAAATCAGCGGTCGTGCTGCGAGCGGGATAAGTTCTTTATCTGGAATTTATCTCACGCCGCCTCCCATGTCTACATTTAATATGTGGATGGTTTATCAGTTCAGCTCATCACCTCATATAAACACTGATGTGTGTGGCTCTTCAGGGTTCCCTCTTTTGGCATTTGTGTAAATACAATACTTCCAAAAGTCAAATTAAGACTCAGTTTTCCCTCATCGCGAAGACGTTTGGTGAAAATCTTTGTCTACAAATCTGCATCTAGTCCATGATGTCGTCCATCTGTTTTCTTACTTTTGGCACCATTTGTCATTCATACTTGCTTGTAAACTGGCCATCACTCCATTTACCAACTGTGATCGGTAAAAACTTTCCCTCATTCATCAATATTTCCAACAATACTCTCATTTTGCATTCTATTAAACTAACCACCATCAATAGGCCATTTCTCAGCTGCACCTAAAGATTAGAACAATTTGTTCACTAAAGCTCAGTTTGCTAACTTCAATATCAACTTAGTAAAATCTATAGCACAAGATCAATGTACCTGCACTTAACACTGTCGACTTATGTGTATTATAGTGCAGCCGATGTGAATATGGCTGTATTTTTATTTTATTCTTATTTTCTCCGTTTTATGACTTTTTCTGTTTTCTACTGTATGATGCTTTAATGGTTTCCGAACAGGTTGACGTTGAAAATGAGAATTTATTCTCAGTCGGCGTAAACATTAATAAACAATTTAATTAATAAACATTAATTAAATTTTAGAAAGGTTTAAAAGTTGTAACACTGAATAAACTTGAAGCAGGAGAAAAGTGGGTCACTCTGTCAACGCAATCACCTACAGTTAGACTTTACAAAGCAACATAAGGAAGTACACAATATTAATCATAAAAAAATACATAAAAATGACATAACTTGATAAAACTCCGGGCTTCCTTCAATATAAAAAGCATTTTAGTTTCTCAAAGGAGAAACTAAACTCGAAAGAGAGAAAGAGGATGTTTTTATAATCATGAAAATGATATGCCCTGAAAAAGAAGTTTAATTCCTAAAAAGGAAATCACAGAGAAGATTAGTGGTGTAGATAAAACTATGTTGACCTCCTCATGTCTCTATCAGACCAAATGAAGCCATGTTTTAGCTTCAAGGCCTACAGAAAAGTGTTTTTCTTAAGCAAATGCTCAATAGGAAAAGCATCAAGCAAGAAAATGTGGACAAAAAAATAAATATTTGATTTTCATATTAGACCTCTTCTTGAGGTCACGACTCGTTTTCTCTGCCGCAGTCAGACTGGGTCCCATTTCCCATATTCTTCATCATTTTTCCTTCTTGTTGTTTCATTCAGACAATCTGCTATTCCGTTTCATCAGCTCTCCATCTCAGCCTCCTGGGCGCTGAAGGAAGGCAGAGTCTCTTCAAGCTGCTGCTTCAAAGTCTCATTGTAGTTTCAAACAGTTACAAGTTTGAGCTAGTTGTCTTTCTGGATTTTCCTCATGGTGACTTCCACCTTTTCTCCATTCATGTGAAAACAGAGATGATGTCCTCTAGTCTGAATGGATTCCCTCATTCAGGCTCTCTGGAAAAACTCCATGTGGATTTTTAATCACATTCAAATCGGTATTTAAAGCTTACACTGCGTTTTTGTGCCGTTGTACTTTAGTATAACCAACTGTACAGGAGAAGCCCAGTCGCCCAAATGGCAAGCAAAGGTTCAAATTAAACACCAGAACCGTCCAGGTTTCCACACAAAGGAGCAGCCTCTTCCCTCTGAACCTCGCAGCAGAAACCAATTCCAGCTGCAAGCATCCATAACCTCGTCCTTACAGTCACTTAAAGAGCTCGTGACCACAGGCGAGGGGTTGTACTGCACATCGACCGGTAAATCCAAAGCTTCGCCCTGAAGCTCAGCCTCTGTCTGAACCACCAGGGTCCAACGCAGCGCCTGCATTACTGCCGACTCAGCAGGCCTCGCGCTTCTTTCTGCCGTCGGCTCTGAGAAATATTAAAGGTCGCTTAGGGTAGAAAGCTCCTCCAACAAGGCGATGTTAACAATCCCACCTCTTCAGAAATATCAGCCGTAACCGTTTACAGGAGAGACTGGAGTCAGATGATCCAGTTTTCATGTTTAGGATCAAGGCAGCCTTAGTTTGGTCGCCAACGTAAATATCCTTCATCACATCTCAAGTGGATTTTATTTGTTGTGCAGAATTCAACCGGTACAGTTACTGATTTTAAATTGTTACAAATTACAGCTAAACTGCTGTTTAGTAAAAAAAAAAAAATTAAAAGTAAAAATAAACAAGAGATAATGCTTTCAAGTTTGTTTGGGAAGTGAACGTTAATATCTGAGTCAAGTTACCTTGATTGCAACTTTTCTTGTGTCCACATCTAAAATGCTACAGTTTTATGACCTCTGCTCATAAATGGCACAATTGATATATAAAACAAATTTTAAATCATTTATAACGGTTTAAAAATTCTCATGAAACTTATGATGGACTACATTCACTTTCCAAAGTAAAAAATTGTTTTTAAGAAATAAAAGTCTAAACACTTTACCCACGAGGTTCTTACCTTCATTAAATGATTCTTTCCTCCTCCTTATTTGGTCACATGATCAATGTTTTTTACCGTTTCCTAGCAACAAGGTGTGGCTAAACTCATCCGAGTCACTACTACTATTTAGTGTGATTATAAGAAATATCTTTTTGGCCTGTTTTCCAACAAAATGCAATTCCTGCTCATTTCAGACAGAATTTAGTTAAAGCAGTAGCAACTTTAGAAATCTAATTGTTTTAAAAAAGATATGTACAAAGTTTTGAACTGAGAGGCAATTTCCATTTCTTCAGTTTATTTAACTTAATAATTTCCTCAGGCTATATTGTTTTCTAAACCAATCCAATTAAGGGTCAAATGTTGATGTTACAGTCTTCTGCATGCAGAGATTTATTCATATTTCATTCCAGTTTCTTATTCGTTTAGTTTTGACCCGATGATTCTGATTCCGCCACAAGTGCAACAACATTTTAATTTCTATATTTTATTATTTTAGCTGAAATCAAACATTTTATATAAGATACAAGTGGGTGGATGTTTAGCTGCAGTCTACCTTTTGTACTGATACACACAGAAAGCAACGCAAATCAAACATCGTCGTAAACTGAGTCGTCAAAAGATAAAACAAAAACCTTTTTCTGCAAAAAACTAATTTTGCTCTCAAATTTGATGAGACTTTTTACTTTATTGCTTTTTTGTTTCGATCTCTAAACCGTCAAAGCTCAGTTCAATTTTTCACATATTTTTACATTTACTGTTTTCCTGCCTCCTTCTGGATATAGTTGAGTGAATTAAAAAAATTGACATATACTCTTAACCTCTGACCTCTATTTCTACTTTCCGGGCATTTTCTCTGAAACCGTTTTCTCAGGCAGCCACATTAAACACACTCCACCCGCTTTATTGTCTGACATTTAGCCACACAATCAGTGAACTTCGTCTCTGTGCACTTTCCAATAACTAAGGCTTGTGGCTGAAAGAGCTATTTGAACACACTGACTGATTCAGTTGCTGAGTGTTTCTGTTTTTTTAGCTCTGTTTTCTGAGTTAAATGTCAGAGATGCTTTGAAAGTCGCCTTCCAGGCCGACACTGAAGAGCTTCCGGTCGGCGCCGCTGTTTGGCATTTGAATCAAAGGAGGTTCTGCAGTTTGCATAGAGCCATGCGAAACATTTAATGCAATAGCCATTTATATCTTTAAGAAATGTTCACCTAGTCTAATGCATCCATTACGGCTGGAAAAAAAGATTTAACTGCATTATTCTCAATAGTTATTATTGCCCTTTGATTAAAGGTTCTTGAAGCATCAGCCACACTGTAAAAACACTAAATCTTACTAGTATTTTTGCTCTAATATCGAGTGCAGATACCTTTTTTGTAAGTTAGTTGTGACTTATTTCAAATGCAGTAACTTTTCAGCTTCTTTTAAGTCAATAATCCCTTAATATTGATGAAAAAGTATAAGTGAAATAATCTGGCAATGGAACAAGTAGGTCTGCAGGAGTTTCGGTCTACTCGTCTCGGTCTACTGTTAAATTTCATTCCTTGGTCCCAAAATAATTAGTGGTAGATAAATTTATCTCGTTTACAACTTCCTGTGACTCTGAGCTGTTCTGATTTGTGACAAAATAGCATAAAACACACTAACATTTAATTTTATGCTTGACCAGCTGAACTGCTTGTGGCGTTTTAAGAAATGTCCTTTCTTCTGTAAAAAAAAAAAAACGCGAACAGACACTTTACCCAGAGACTGAATACAACGTAGCCTTGAGTGTAAAATGGTACAACCTGACTTCATTGAGCTGCCTTTAGAAAAATACATGTATTTTTTTCTTTTTAGTTTTTCAATGCATTAGATCTTAACAGAAAAACAGATTCTTAAGAAATCTGTCTGTTATCTCCAAGTGTTTTAACCCTTATGGATTCTTTCTACCGCTTTTATTAAAATCACACTTAAATTTGTCTGGCTATCAAACATTTTTTAATAAAGGTTTGTATAATTTTAAAATTATGATTTTAATTATTTACAGAAAATAAAAACTATCCAGATCAGCCTTGTCCAATCTGAAAAATGTCACGTTTAGAAGCAACAACTGCCATCAAATATTTATGACAATGGAGCGTTTTACATGCTGCAGGAAATTTTGGCCCGCTCTGCTTTGCAGAATTGTTTCAATTCAATGATTGGCTGGTTTCCAGAAATTTACAACCATTTTACAGTCTGATCCCAGCATCCGTACTGCAAGAGTTCAAAACAGTAAAATGACCAACACAAGTAAAAAAATGCCTGAAGGGAAAAGAAAGCAGTAACACTACTGCACATAATTTAACAAAAGTCTGTCAATAATCATATCTGGATAATAAACAGTAACATTTTGTATTCCCATCTAAAGAATAACTTTAAAGCATATAATGAAACCTTCTGAATCATATAAACATTAAATGAGAAGCCAAGAACAAAGAAAGTTTGGATTCCGGTAGTGACTAACACTTCTGCCTTCACTATGATGGAAATGTTTTCAACGTTTTGTGCAGTACAATGATTAAAACATTAACATTTTTCTGAGTTAATGTGACTGGAAGGGAAAAATCTAATCTGGAAAAGTATAAACAAGGTGTTTGACTTGGGGCTGAACAAAGGAAGAGCAAAGTCACTCATGAATGTCACATTCAGATGCTGAACTTCTAGTTTGATGTCACTAAAAAAGTACCTAAAATATCCCTATGCACTACAATTTAAGTTTTTATTAGTCTTTTATGTCATTTACTAAGACATGAAATGGAAACAGATAAAACAAAAGGGCAGGTGTTACTTTGCTGCCCCCTGCTGGTGGCAGAAAATGTTTTGGAAATTCATCAGGGGATTCTAAAATAATTTGAGTTTCTCGCTTCTGTCAGGCTATATTACACATTAGCTGTGTCTCATGTTGGCTCCTGCTGGATGTTATAACTAATAAATCCTGATATTGTCTTTTTTTCCGTTCAAATAGCTAATTCCACCTTAAACTGTAGACTTTAGGGTAGATTTTTAAGAAAATGAAAGGTGTGCAGTCCGTTTATCAATGTCAATGAAGGTGACTGAGAATGTTCACATGTGCTGCACTGAATCAGCTCATAACTATGGAAAGACAGCCTGAATATATGGTAAGTAAATGCACTGGTGCTGCTGCTCATGCATAGAGCCGACAGATTTCTGCAAGGGGCAGCAATTTTCTCTCCATTTTCTCCACAGTCACGCAGCAGCCCTGATCTGCCTTTCCGCTGGCTGCATACTTAGACTGAATATGAAAAGCCACAGCGGTGCTACATAATTCAAACAGGAAACCTTCATTATTCTGAGGTAATGCACTTTAGGCCTTGATGCTGTGCCTGTTCATTAGATTACAGGATAAACGCTTTACTGACAGACAGGAAGATTGTCATCCAGTTACACTGTGAGCAGACAAGGGAGTAATGCAAGAAATTTCATAAGAACTCAACAATTACATGTTTAATTTTATTGTTTGCAGTTATAGTGTTCATAAAACTCAGAAAATTCAGGTTTTTATTTCATCTGCGTTATTTTTCATCACCACAAGATGGCAAGCTTACTTCTCCGTATTTGTGCGGCAAACTTTAAATAAATCACTCCAGATCTCTGGATTTTCCTCGTTTTTATCGAAGCATCCTCATTATCATCATCTTGATGAATTAAGTTGCAGCTGGAGAAAGTTTGCTCTCATCGCTCCTTTCTGTCCCCGTCACACAGGGCTAAACTTCAAATAACTCACAATGGACATCAGCTATTCATATGGATGACAGCTAAAAAAAAATCCCACTTTGAAAGTTAAACATCCGTGTCAAGGTGGAGTAACGACTGCAATGCTCCTCGCTCTTCTCAGGGTCATTTTTCCTCACAGTAATGGGAAAAACCATGATATAAATTTAGTTACAGTTATGGTAGAAAAAAAACAAGAAGAGAATACATTCACCTTCAGCTCTATGACTTCATGTGTTAATAAATAACAAAAACAATCTGATCTTTACCAGGATCTAAGACTTGAGCTTTATCTCCACTTGACACAAAAAAAAATATTTCCTCCATTACAGAAGAAAGAAAAATGAATTGCTCAGAATATTATCAAAAATATTAATAACCTAATTTATAGCTCAATTTCAGAATACTTCAGTGGGAATAAATATGGGTTTGAACTGGGATTAAGACAAGTCTTAGATATTTAATGCAAATTTTCCTAATAACCTTTTAACCTTTAACTCATAAATCCATTAAACTGTTTTAGAAAATCTGTAAAAGCAAATAATGTCTGAAACCTGATTAATTAATTAAACATTCTTTATAGCTGACTCCAGTCACCGACATGAACTGTTCTTTCATCTCTTTTGTTTTTTGGAGTTTTCTCTCCGACATCAACAGAAATTGATCACAAAACGAAGATAATGTTGCTCCGTTTTTGATCGCTGTGGGTTCAGGTTATCTGTTTTCAGTGGTAACGCAGATTTTCATCCTACAGCGAGGATTAAATGTTTCTCAGTCTCTTATCTAATTTATTTTGCAGTTAGACTGAAATGAGTGTCGGCACATCTGACAACAGCATCCATCAGGCTTTTGACAATTAATGGACGAAGCGTAACATTTGACCAAGGGGACGGTCAGAGCAACCTAGCTGCAAACTGCTGACTTGTCGGCCATAAATCTTTCTCCCATGACAAGAAAAAAAGTTAAATGTCTTTTTTTATGGGAATTTTCCTCTGGGATTAATAAAGTATAGTCATGCATTGAATATACTTTATGTAGGCTGTTGTAAAGTATCATGAAAAAACATTAATCCTTTGGGAAATTTACACACTTTTAATGTCTCAGATTATAAAACAATTCAGCAAAAGATAACCAGAGTAAAATGCAAGTGCATTTATCAGATGTTTTAATTTACTAAAGGAAAAAAGGCTATCCAGAACAACCTGGCACTGTGTGGAAAACCCCTGGCAGCAACAGCTGGGGTGAAGACTTTAACTAGACCACTACAGCTTTGTGAGCCTTTCAGAGGCGACCAATTCACAGGTGTATTTTAGATTATTGTCCTGCTGAAAAACCAAATTTAAATCTGAGGGTTGGAAACATCTAACAAACCACAAATTTTTCTTTTTCTGAAATGATACGTTAATTTCATGTCCACAGAATATTTTCTTCAAAGTTTTAGAAGCATCTTTTTGTCCCTCACTTCTTCTTGAAGTTCTTCCGGACATAACGTGTCGGTCGTCAAACAGGTTCTTTTTAAGGGATTCCTTGACTTGGAATCAGTCATGAATGCAGCTTATTAAATTGAACCCAAGAACGTGGTTAGTCACAAGAAATTCATAATTCAACAAGGGAGGCAATTATATTTTCACACCAGGCTGGGAGGAGCAGGCTGGCTTGAAAAGCGTTTTATTCTTCAATTGAATCATCATATAAACATTAATCTATTAAATGTGATTTCTGCACCAATTAAGAGTTTTTAGCTGAAACGAGACGACAATTTCCGATATGCTAAACGACAACTAATTTGCCACTCAACACAGGTGGTTGTTGTCCAATTAGGAGCAACAATAGACCTGGTTCTGGTCGGCATTCATTAATTTTCTGCTTGAGTGAGGCAACAAATATCCTCTCTGAAGTCTGAAAAATGCTGATAGCCAGTGGCTCTTGGCCAAGTGTCTGTAAGAGTCATCTAATTTATTTCAGTGACTTGAATTGTCACATCTAAATCTTCTGTTTAACAAGAATGTTGTTCCTTATTTGAAAAAACAAGCTGAGAAAATTTGGGGTTTGTGTTTTTGCAACATTTGTAAATAAACTTGATTATAAAAAAACCCCCACAAAAAAGCAAAAACATCAACACACAATTAAATCAAGGCTTCACTACAATTTTAAGATTGTTTTACGATCATTTTAAAACCATTACGATTTAAATTTAAGACCTGCATCATGACAGAAATGTATCAAAGAAGAAGAATATATTTTGTAAAGTAATAGTAAATGTAGCATCGTATGAGTTAGCAACAAAAGTGAGCCACTGGTAAAGACAAACATTGTCTAGCAAACCAGTTACCAAACAGAAGCAAAACAGATAGCTGGCTACAGATAGCTACGTAGCAAGGGTATATTATCAGCTTTAGTTAGAAAAAGCGCCAACTGCCTCAAACAAAATGAAGATGTCTGCATCTCAAAGATTTGCCTGAACAAATAAATTACATAGATTATGATCTTAAATAGGTCTATAACTGCAATTAAGACTGCATTTAAGATCTGTGATCAACCTATTTAAGGCCAACTTACATTTTTTTAATGGATTTAAGACATTTTGGTGCCTTAATTTTAGATACATGATTTTGAGACTTTTAAAGGACATCTTGCAAATTAAAGCCAGATTACAAAGACAATGTTAAATTATTAAAAAAGACTAAATTATGTCACATTGAAACTGTAAATCACAACAGGATTTTTCAGCACATCAACCATTGACTAAACTAAACATTTTCAGGGGAAAATAGGAGTCAGTGGATTAACATAAGCATGATAAGGCATAAATGTGTAAAACAGTCATTTACAGATGTGACTTTTGCATGTGGCTGGTTGTGAAGCAAAAGGAGGACATCCAGCTTTCAGCAGGCCACCGTCACCTGTCCCTGTTTTCTGATCGTGACCCAGGGTGGTCCAGACTGTGACAGCCCATTTCTGCAGCAGACAGTGAGGGAGGGACGTGTGAGGACCTCCTGGGATCAGCTCAGTCCCACCTCTCTACTGTGTGACCCACTTCTCTGACAGCTGCTCTGCTAAAACCTCCACAGCAGATGAGTGCTTCTCTCACTGGGCATCAACCATAGCCACAAGAGATGGAAAGAAATCCTTTCCTCCTTAACACTGTCAGATTTGTTCGACTGGAACGTTTTAAATCTTGAAAGTTGTTTTTATGTTATGATTTCTGTAAAAAGAAAATCTTAAAAAGCCAAAGACTCTGGGTTTATAAACTTAAATAGCCTTCCTGTATAAGTCTGGACAAAACATCAAATGCAAGCAACAACCTTTAAGGTGACCTATCATGTTATGTCTATGGTCTATACCAGTGGTTCTTAATCTTTTTTGAGGTATCGAACCCCCCAGTTTCATATGTGCATTCACCGAACCCTTCTTATACCTCCCCCCACTCATTCTTAGATCATTGAGATCCTTTCAGAATGAGCTGTTTTAGGGCGTCTTGTCACTTTAAATCCAAACAAACCGCTGCTGGCCACGCCCCCTCCCAACTCAACGTTTACACTCACATATGAAAATGGTCGCAAACAATTACACCATTATTACATCTTCGAAAAGTAGAAGTCGAACCTCCTGCACAGCCAACAAGAATGCAGCAAGTGGTATCTGGATGGTAAGTCAACAACAAAACACTTGTCTTTTCCAGCAGCCATTTTACAGAAAATACAGCAGTAAAACCAGCTGAGCAAATGTGCTGAACCTCTGCTTAACAAGCCTGCTAGGTAACAGGTTGCTAGGTAACAGGCCTGGCTCTGGCTGGCGTTGCTAGGTTACAGCAGAGTGCATCTGTCAACAGTGACTCAATATTCAGGAGGTTTTTGAAGCAACTCATTTTCTAGACACCAAAAAGGATTTACTTACTGTCAAAAAAACAGCCGTGTTTCCTCTCTCCAACTATTAAACTTTAACAGGCCAAGATGGCACAATAAAGACATTCATGAAAACCTGCAGATGAGATGTTTTCCCCAATTTAAATTTCAAAACGACTGAAAAATTATTTCCTTTAACAACTGTTTTCACAGAAGCTAATATGGCAGCAGTTTTAGACAATATGTGCCAAACCAAGATGACAGATTGAATCCAGAGGTGAGAACGTGAAAGTGGGACATTGTGACTCTCACCTCAGCACCAGGGGACAGACTCCTTTTCCTGAGGGCCGGGGAGCGATCGGTTGATTGTAGAGGAGTCAGACCTCCGTTCTTCAGCTGCTCGCCTGAAGGCGTCTTTGGTACAGTCCACACAGGAACACCATCTGCATCAAAAAGAAAAATAAAGGGAAGAAAAACCCAGAAAAGCAGCATCAGACCCTGCTGTCGAGCTGCTGAATCACAAAGGCAGGACAGAAATTCACGGCTGGCCTTGCACTGATGGAATCATAAGAGACAACGGAGAAAACTCATATCGCTATCTTCCATTTGCATCTGACATTCAGGATTAAAAGGTGTGAGATGACTGATGGAGCTCAGACACCAGGAAATTATGTGCAAAATTGTTTGTTTCATTTCTGATATTAGACTGACTGGGTGGCCTTTCCACTAAGACTGTCGAGTCACACCTGGTGCTGTGACTCGACAAACTTGACTTCAGTCCAGCAATAATGAAACAGCGCCTTGCAAAAGTGCATCTTTTGAACTTTTTCGCGATACAACCAAAACCAACAACTTTATGGATAATTGATGCATGAAGATGAAGCAAAGAGAGAAAGGACAAATTATTTTTCATTTAGTTTACAAATAAAATCTAAAACAATGCAGTCTGCATAATGAAGGCCTGTCACAACAACGCGTCTTTCTGGACAATAAATTGTCCCAGTTATTGTTGCAATAAACGATAATATTGTTGTTTTGAGACCATTTTAAAGTAACTTAATGGGATAATAATGCAAGACCAACAAATGTTAATTTTGTTAATACTGGAACTAGAAGATATAAAACACAACAACTAAAAATAATAAAGAAATAAAACCACACAACCAAAAGTAGAGATCTATAATTTTCCAAATATAAATCAAAGAGCTCATTTTAATTAATCGCGTGATTAACCGATTAATTGCAACAGTTATGCATACATATACTTTGCTCCTATTACTTTGATATTACCAAATAAATTCTAATCCAATAAACTCCCTTTTACATGTCAAGTAACTATTAAACAGAGTCCAACTGTTTGCAATTTAATTTCACTATAAATTCAGCTGCTCAGAGGTTTCTTAGATTAAAAACATATGTAAACAATTGGCATCATGAAGAGCAAGTAAAAATAAACACAAAAGAATAATAAAGGTTTAGATTATAAAATATCCTCACAGAGTTCTGTTTGAAACTGAAACAAGGGTGGCTCACCTGAAAACTTACAAGTCTGGGATGTGTTTCCGGACAAGAAAAACAATGAAAAGAAAAGAGGATGTATGGAGGTAAACAGATAATCCATAAGAGCCATTTTATGTGCTACAATGGCCTAGTCAAAGTCCATATCCAAAACAAATAGATGTTCAGAACTGCCTTCCATCTAATCTGACTGAGTTTGAGCTGCTTTGTGAAGATTATGAGCAAAACCTTGAGTTCTTATGAGCAAAGCAAAGTAGTATTGACTCAGTTAAATTAAAAATAAATTCACACCACATTTTTCAGAGATTTTTTGTAAACACAGACGTATTGTCTGTAACATAAAACGTGAAAAAGTTCTTTTGCAAGGCTTTGTTATTCATTCTGGACTGAACTGTAACAAAATGTGAGAAGATTTAAGAGTAAATGATGCGTTTATGTTGGGAATTATGTCAGGATTCTTCCGGAAAAAATCTGGAGCGAAAGCCTGAGATGAAACGGCAGCGGTTTGGTAATCATGTTGGAAAAGCTTGCAAGTAAGAAAAAGGCTTCATCGAAGCAGCCGTGCACAGCAGGCGCAGCAGAACGTATTTGCTCTGAAGCAAATGGGATTTAAAAAAATGTGGTGACCTTTAAAATGTCATGGAATGGAAACAAAGAAGCCTGTATAAACACTATTAATAAAAGGCAACCATGTAAACCCAAACATGAGGTCTGTGTTTGAAAAAGAAAAACAGAAACGATGAGGCTCTGCAAAACACAAAAGATAACATTTTTCTTTTTGTGTTTAAGTTTTTTGTTGTTTTGTTGCACATTTATTTTTTTTAACACTGCTATCTTTTCAAGATGATTTTTCCAGCCTTCACGTGTCACACACATGCTGGTATTCATCTACTTTTGGGTCGGCTGCGCCGCAGCAGCACCGTCTGTCTGACGCGTCTTGAATTTCAGAAATAATTGCTTGTTGTGTGTTGTAAGCACACGGTGCACATGCTTACAAAAGCGTGTTTGTTCTGTTTAAGGACTCCCAGATGTGGTCGATATGGTACATTTAAATGACATTTTCTCTGTGGTTCTGCATCAGTGGAGCAGTTCTGGGCCCATAAAGTAGCTCTCTGTATTGTTGGTGCACTATTTGCTTTGTTTTTTGGTAGAATAAAACATATTTTGAAGAGATTATGATTGTTTTTATTTTCTTGATACATTTGTTTCATTTTTGGGTGGAATAAACTTGCACACAAGGGTAAGAAATTTGGCACCAACGCAAACAAAATGGAAAATCTTTGCTTACTAAGATGATTAAAATATGGGCCTATTGGATTGCAAACTTACAAGACACTTCACTAGCTGGTTTTAATACATCTTTTTAGGGATTTGAAGAAATTTCTAGATTCAAAACTGCCTCAATAAAAGCTTTTCAAAGATTTTAGCATCCCACACCTGCTGCGCATTGAGCTTTCATCTCCACTGGACTGAGATCTGGAGAATAAGACGACCATCATGTTCAAGAGGGTCTAAAATTGTAGTATTAGAGCATCACCAGCA
This sequence comes from Micropoecilia bifurca, assembly GCA_903067075.1. Lineage (NCBI taxonomy): Eukaryota > Metazoa > Chordata > Actinopteri > Cyprinodontiformes > Poeciliidae > Micropoecilia > Micropoecilia bifurca. The sequence continues at coordinate 35,523 of CAEGAF010153100.1, forward strand.
GCCAGACCTATAAAGATGAGCAAAATGTCTCAATTTTAATGTTTTTTTTATTGCATTTATTGAACTCTCCCTATAAATACTGAAATATGGGTTTAAGACTTAATCCTTACACTCTTAAACCACTGGAGGTTAACAGTTGACAAAGAGTCGACTCGTTAGTGAACATAAAGGCAGATGTTAAAATTTTAATTCGCAGTCATGAAACGGATATTGGTGTAATCTGAATACGGTAATTATTTTATTTTTGTTCTGTTTCATTGCATTTTGTTAGCTGTATTTGCTGGATAATCTGACAGGCTGATCTGATATTGTTAATATTTTAATATTTTCTCCTTGTTATTAGAGTGAGAAGTAGAAAAGTTAGGCGTTTTTTGTATTGGAGTGAAAAAAGTAGTGACAAAGGTTAGATCACAGACGTACTGCTGCGTAATTGGTATCTAGCCAACGTAGCGCAAACCCAAAACTCTCATCTAAATTCATTTATCTTGGTTAAAACATAATTATTTAATGTCTTCTGCATAAAACAGAATCCACAACAATCCATTTAAGATACTTCAATCCACCTTTGACTTAAACATAATCTAAATATTTCTCATTTGAAAGCTTTGTAACCACATCACAGGATTTATTTTATTTGAAAGCCCTTCTTTTGTCCACATCATTCACTTAAATCGTGTGAAAGGTGTGCTGCCCGATGCTGTCCCTCTCCTGATGTCCGTCAGTGCAAACCAAACGGTGTTGACACGCCGGTCAGCCTGCGTCCGTCAGCTGAACTGAAAAGTGTGAAGAGGTTCCCAATAGTGATTCTGCTGTCAGGTCAAAGTAAGGTGCTGACAGGAAGCTGTGCAGGAAGACGAGTGAGAAGTTAAAGAGTTCAAGATGTCACTTATTTTTATTCTTTAAAAAACAAAAAGGTCATTTGTAATATTTGTAGTTTTACAGATGCTGATAGTTGATTGAAGTTAGCTTTTGATGACAGACTGCATGAATGTGAAATTAATTCTGAGATGCTTTTAGGGTGAAATATTATTCTAGAAACAAATTGGACACAAACGTTTGCATTTATTGTGCATTTTCTGTTGTTGCTCAACTGATCGCCATCGGCTGGCAACCAGATGAGCTACAACTGTTTTCTAACAGACATTAGGAAAGGACAGAAAGAAGCAAGTTACAATTAAAATAAACAGAAGCTATCGGTTCTCAGGGCTGTAAAATGAATTAGCCAACTACAGTCATCGTCTCCCAATGACATAAAGATGAGAACACAAAACATTGATTTTCCAGTAACATACCTTGAAATGGCATTTGTTGTGAGCTGCCACAATAATAAACTTCATTGAAATAAATTGCAATAATTACTTTTAGTTGAATAACTCAATCAAAGGTTTTAATAAATCTATATTTTGTTGGGTCTTTCACATTACATCTGCTTAACACAAACATAAAAACATATACAGCTCAGGGAAAAAAATGAAAAGGCCACTTAAAATTATCAGTTTCTCAGATTTTACTCATTATAGATTTATATTTGAGTAAAAAGAACATTGTTTTTATTCTACAAACTTCTGACAGCATGTCTCTGAAATTCCAAAAAATTTGTGTTTATTTTTGAAAATGAGAAATGGTCAAAGTAAGAAAAAAAAATGCAGAGCTTTCAGACCTCAAATAATGCAAAGAAAAGAAGTTAATCATTTGGAAACAACAACACTAAAGTTTTTACTCAGGAAGAGTTCAGAAATTAATATTTGGTGGAAAAACCAGAAGGTTTTTGATGGGGTTCAGTGTAGTTTTCTAGAGCTGCAAATTCAGCTACTCCTTCTCTTCATCAGTGCAGCCTTTAAATACACAGTAACTTAAATATAATATGGCAGTATAACATTAAGAGCTTTTGTGTCGTAGGTGGTATCTGATAGTTACCAGATAGTTACACAGCATTAAAGTGACATGACCATCTTCATCTCCACCTCAAGGGTCAGTGACGTTTATCTGCCTTGTTGCATTTTGTCAACATGGACAATCATAGTTTTATGCTTCATTGAATGATCAGGGCTCATATGCATTTTTAATCTGTTCCTACACTCAGATTTCCATATTTAGACTTTATAGAACATCCTGGATGTTTGAATATAAAATATTCGCCTTTAGCTGGTTAAATGGTCATTTGAGCTCATTATCTTTAGGCTTCCCAAATCATCAAAACACATGAAGCTGAAATACGTTTTTGATTTTCCAATTCTCTTCTCAAATCTTTTTTAATTCAAAATGTACAACTCTTGGACTTGCAAATACGTCTGCTGTACTAGATGCAGATTCTCTGAAGCTGCGGTTCTCATCCCTGCTCCCACCATCGTTCATGTTTGAGATGTGACTCTGCTCCAGCACATCTACTTCAGATGATTGCGTTTTCTCCTCGACATGCTTTGGAGAGCTGCAGAAGCCGTCAATCACCTTTTTTGTTTTTAAAGTCAAGTGTGTGGCAGCAGGGAAACATCTGAAAACATGCAGTAGAGAAGAGTTTCCTATGATTTTATTAAGAACCAGGGTTTTGTTTGGCATTTAGGCCCAGTTTAAGAACCACAGGTCCAGGTCAAACTGAAAAGTTTTTCCTAGAGTCGTTTAGACTGCAAACATTGTAGTGGCAGACATTTTTGGATTTATTTCTGAAGTGTGCAATCTGAAAGTCAAAAAACAAAATACTGACAATATAAAATATTAAAATCAAGTTGAGATAAATCAAAACTGAAGTGTCATTTGAATATAACTAAAAGAAAACACCCATAATTTATTAAGCATTATAAGCTATTCTATTAAAAAAAGGAAGATTTTCTGAAGGACAATTTTTTAAAATACTTTCCATACCTTAAATTGTGCAAAATATAAAATTAAATTCCAGATTTTTCAACTATTTCCATAAATCCTGTAGGTGTCTTTTTAATCTGTATTGATTCCTCTCCTGTTAAATGTTTGCTCAGAACTAACAGAACCATCTAAGTGCTAAAAACCTGTAATATATTAACAGATCATTGACAGGAATTCTCTTTAAAAACAGTTAGTGATTTATAAAACCTTCACTTGTGAAAACAAAAATATGCTGAACTTTGGTTTTCTATTAAGTGTAGCTCAAGTTTTGTCTCGTTCTTGTGAGCTTAATGCATTGTTGCTGGAACATAGTCAGTTTCAAATTTTAATCAGTCTAATTGGAATCAGGGATAAAACATCTCGACTGGGACGTTTGTAAGTCACCATGAAGCACCAGAGTTAATTGATGAGCAGGAACTATCCAATGTTATTGTTGGATAGAGGCATGCAAGTGGACAAAAAGCCTAACAACTCAAACAATGCAATGAAATTGTCATGCACTAAATCTCTCCAATCGTTTTTATCTTCCATTTCTGGCCAGTGATTGCAGGTCAGAGTACGTAACCCTGTAACTGCAAAGTTGCTATTCTAGGAAATGATTTTATTTAGACAAATTCTCCCTTGAGTTTGTCAGGTTGCAACAGGGACAGGTTTGCAAAGTAAAGTAGATTTCCTTTATGGATTGTCATTTCCTTAAAGGAAAATGCTCTGTGTGCTGGTGGGAGTGGAGGGAGGGAGTCGCATCAAGCTCTTTTCAGCATTGGCAGAAGGGAAACCGGAGCGATCCGAAAGAGCGAGAGGGAGCAGCGAAGATCCTCCACTGCTTTACCTTAAGATCTGCTCTCTGCTTTTTGACTGGCAGGTTTATTTCTATTTCTTTCTTTTGCAAATTTAGTTCTCTACTCTCTGACGCGACCAGAGCCAACTCAAATGGGTTGATTTGCTTGTTGAAGGAGCAACAGGTGATCTGAGGAACCAACGTGCCAGCCAAACTCAGTGCAACCTCATGCTTGGGAAAGCTGTCCTGCGTGAACCATTCGCCTCTCTTGCAACTCGCGCCATCAGCTGCATGACGTCGGGATGCAGCCCATGCTGGTGAAGCACTGCCACCGCGGTCGACTCGCAAAGTTGAGGATCCTAACAACAAGGTACTCTTCACTGAGGTGTGGAGGGTACATGCCGAAAATGGGGCGCAGCCGGACCCCCTCGGGACTCATCGGCAAGGCAGCGGAAGGAAGAAAGAGGTTTGTACTTGCGGCCCGGCGGTCCCACTCCACACAACCCCCTGCAGGGCGCGGCAACGGCTGGCGCAAAAAGAAGACCAGGAGACAGTGAGGAAGGGCAGATTCAGGGTGGGAACGTTTCCCCACCTCCTAAACACAGATGCAAGATCACCATCTTAAGGGTCAGAGACAAACGTGAACAACCTTCTGGTTTGGGGATTCAGAAAAAGAATTGCTGCGGAAATGTCACCGTTTCCACTTTGGTTGGATGAACATCTTAGATTCACAACAATTCAATTAGATCCTTAATGTGAAAATATCAGTTGTTTTTGCCTTATTTGATAAGATTAAATGGTAAATCCTTCGTTAGAATATCGTGATTATTTTTCATTCAAGCATTTTCATCCAGTCTAAATTGACATGTCAATTTTCATGTACGAGCTTACGGTCGGATAACATTAAACACTGGCAACTTTCAAATCGAATTACGAACAATTTTTAGCTTTTGTTTGCGCAAGAAAAGCAACCAGTTTAAATAATCACCAATTATCCCAAAAGGTGTTTAAATATCCACAGAGATTGGACTTTTTGATGGCTACAAAATGACTGTGGTGAAGGTCTAGTTTGTTAATCAAACAATAAATAAATCAACCAATAAATTCCAACCTGTGCACCAAATTGTTATTTTTAAAACTCTGAGTTGCTTGTTGTCTGATTGTTTCACACTGGAAGAAGAACTTCAAATACGTAAAAGTCCAAAATGGATAATGCATCAAAACTAATAATCAGTTTATGAAGGTGAACTGCAAAACCATTTCTTCTGAAATTTGAAACTGAAGCATCAAACAAATTTCTTAAGTGTTACTCCGAAGCAATTCAGGGGATCATCATGCAACCCAATCCTTTTTACTAAAAAAAAAAAAAAAAGCATTTATGGGTTTTGTTCTGAAGACCATAAGTGGATTGCAAATGTGCATCTTTACTTGGGGAAAACAGGATTAGTCCACAGCAGCTGATTATCTGGATGCTCCACTTTAAAGAAGTAATGCCAGATATTTATTTCAATTATTATTGGCAAATAGAAGCACCCTCAAGCTTCAGATGATTCAAAACATCTTTATTAGACCAGGCACAGAGCGGGTTGAACATGGCGGAGCGCAGACATTTGAGGCACCAGAGTGGATTGTTTTGGCAAAGATTTCATCCTTTCAGGAGATTTCGAAGGGCATAGGTTTTTATTTCAAGTATTCCCGTTCACAGAAGGCCATTTCTCTCTCCTGACATGCAGTTTGACATGCTGAAAGGGTTCAACCCTTCCATACACACTCCTCTTTCATGCCTGAACTTGCACCACTGGAAGAGTTTTTGGCATTTCAATGAGAATGACGACACTGACGAAACAAAAAAACACAAACAAAACATGACAGACACGGACAGAACACAACAAACACAAATGGTACAAACACATAAGTACGACGTTCAACAGCATTTACTGCAAAAGTTTAAGTTCTTTGTACCCAGCAGGCATGGACACGAGCCACAGTCTAGCTGCCGCAGCTCGGCTTTGCCGCCGTCGCTGGGCTCAGGCGATGAAGACCGAAACAATGAGGGGGATGCGGTGGACGGAGCCGTGGGCGGCTCCAGTAACGGTACCGGTCCCGCGGCGGACTCACCAGAGGGGGTTCCCCGGCTACGCTGGGAGGCCTGGGACTGAGGCGGCGGCGCTTGGCTGCTGTGGCTCTGAGTCGTCTGCTGCAGGATGTTCAGACATTCTCCCAGGCAGCTGAGTGTGGCAGCAGACGTGGCTTTGAGCAGCAGCAGGTCCTGGTCCAGGCAGGAGAGCGGACCTTTGGTGGGCAGGGAGTCGATGGAGTGGACAAGGTTCTTCTGTTGGCCCTCTGCTTGGGACATCACCTGAAACAGAACATCAAGTATAATTTTTAGGTATTACCCCTGCATTTTCTGGTCTCATGTAACCATCTCGTCTATGTAATACCATTTATTGTTGGCTCTTTGGAACAGCATGTTGAACCATTTTATTTGTTCCAGTTAAAAGTCTTACAATACAGTTTTTGATCAAGTAAAGCCACTGCATGTACAAGTGCATAACTGTTTAAATGAGAGGAAATAAAAACAGATATCCACCTCAAGTTGCTTATTTTGCGATGATAGATATATTCAGTGACCATCAAGTGTTTTTGATTGCTCAAAAACACCTAAATTCCTGACATTTGAATTTACGGCAGAGTTTAGATGTCCAATTTGTTGCCTGATCCGATAATCTTTGACCTCAAACATCCCATCCTGTCAGAGCTCAGCTGTTCCCTCTTTCAGAGAACTTTACAGTTGCATTATCTTCCTGAAATTGGTAACCATTAAAGTCACTTTATAGCTCCTCTTTGCAACAGAACATCGATAAAAACACACACGGCCACAATGGTTCACAATAACCAAGCAGTTTATTTCAAAACAATCTCCAAGATTTCACTGTGCACAGCTTTTCCTGAATGATAAAATCAATTATGTCCGACTTGCTCTGTGAGTATTTATTTCTTCCATTGTGGTCTTTAGGTCACGTTTTGGTTATTGAAGGCGTTTGCTGATGACGAGAAACAAAACAAAATTAGTTTCGGCTTTAGCGCATGTTTCCACTGCTGACTCATGAATTGTAGATGTAATCAGTAGTTGGTTTGGAGTTCCATTGTGATGAGATGAGTCATCAAATCCTGTGAATAAAAGCAGTTTGAATGTTAAAAAACAAAAGATTCTTTTTTTTTCCCATGTATTTTGGAGGGCTAATGTTAAAGCCGATAATGAATTCCAATCTAAATGGAAATTTTTGTTCGCTCAGGACAGCGAACAAAATACTACAGGAGCCGCTGTGTGGTTTTACCCCCTGCTACCGTTCATCCGATTTTCATTAAACATACAACAAATACAAAAATGTGCGTCCAGTTTCGCATCAGTTTTGGACGAAATGATCTTTAGTTGTCGCATCAGATTGTGCTATAATGAAACAGCAAGGGGGTTGTCTCATCTTTGGTTGATTGTTTCCTGCAAGCATTTCCTCACAGCAACGGTCCCTGTATTGTCCTCTGGTGTGTGTGTGTGTGTGTGTGTGTGTGTGTGTGTGTGTGTGTGTGTGTGTGTGTGTGTGTGTGTGTGTGTGTGTGTTGGCTTTGTTCATCAGACTCACTCCTGGAGTCTCACAGCTGCAAGTCACAATCACTGTGCATGGTCTCAAACGTTTTTCTGTTCTTTCATAGAACCGAGTAAGGCTAAGGCGACATCTCTGGGAAACTTGTGAAATATTACTGAATCTGCTCTCTAGCGTTGTCTGTTTGATTTTTAACAGCTGGTGTGCAGTTTCAAAACAGTTCCTCCTTCCACATGAATTTTATGAATGTTTGATTTGCACAGTTCAGTTTCTTTCTAGTTATTGAAGCAAGCACTTCCAAACCGAAGAGCCGGCTGTGGGTTTCCCAATTACTTTTAAGGGCAGCGGTGTTTAAAGTTTGCAGTAAAGGTCAAAATTTTAAAGCAATTAGATAAAAACAAATGAAATTCTTATTGAATATGGGGAACCAATATGTAATTTTGTACTTTTGTTTTGCTCTTTCCTTTGGTTTATTGTTTTGTTTGTATTTCATTTTAATTCATGTAAAGCACTTTGAACTGCCTTGCGACTGAAAATGTGCTAGATAAATTTTTTAAATTGTATTTTTTTCTTTTGAATATGATCAATTACACTAGAATGGACGACTTTAAACAAAGCAATCTTGAAAAGGAATATGTAAACTGTTGATTCAAAAATATAAAGCGTATAATTTCATCACTGCAGTGAAAAAGTTAAATGTATCCAGCTTGATGAAGACACAATGTGGATTATCTGTTCAGTTTGTTGAAAATTAAAATGAAATGCAATTAAATGGGTAAAAATAGAACAAGACAGGATTTGTTTTGATCGTCGTTAGTCAAAATGACAGACGGCAAAAAGAAGTGTAGCACAACCTCTGGACTAACCCTTCTCTCTCTGCCCTTCTTCCTGTTCAGATACTAATGAATAAAGGCCACTAGAAACACAAAAAAACTACAAAAAAATGTTTCCTCTCATCTAAAAAAACTGCAGGCAAAGGCTTAAAAACATCCTAGAGGTTGTATTACTCAGAGACAGTCGACTTGTTGGCTTTGGGCGAAATTTAACAAGTCCGGTTGCCTGGCCTGTAGAAAAAAGCATTTGCTGCTTCACCGCATAACTAAAGATTGAGGAAAGAAGGCTGGATTGAGATAAAAATAATCTGTGAACGATGAATAATTAAAGACATAAAAATACCGGTTTAGATTGGCATGTTGTCCAGAGAGGAAGGTTAAATGTAAAATAACTGCTAAATAATGAAAGAGACCTGAAAAAAAAAATACCTAAGCACATACAATAAAGACAAATAAATGTCACTGTTTTTTTTTTTTTACAACATCCACAGTGTTAGTATTGTGTAGGCAGTGACACAACATCGTCTCCATCTTAGCTGCAGGCAACAAGTCTTCCCCATGAAGAAACGGCTGTGAGACGACGGGGCTAAAAAAAGAACCAAACAAAACTTTTCTGAGCAGAAAAGTTTCTCCAGAAACAGAGACTTCTCCCTGGGAGAATTATTATCAGAGTCTAAATGCATCACAGAGGGAAGGAGACAACGCTGCGTCTCGCTCACAGGTAATCAGCTTCTCTCAGGGATAATAAATCTGGGTTGTTTATCGGTTTGGAAATGTTCTGTTCATTAATATTGTATGGCTTCACAACCACTTGCTTCCCCACACAAACCTCAGGAACACACATGATACTGCATCAGATCACACAGCTGCTCAAGTCCCAGAGGAAAAAAAAAAAAGCTTTTCAGTAATTTACAGCACATGTGTGAGAATACGTTTTCAGATTTCAATGTTTTCAGGCAGAGATTGTCCAAACATTAACATTTTCAGAGAATATTAAAAGATCCTCTTTTCTTAAATTGACAGTAAGCAATCAAAATCTTGCAGCCTGTTGTTGGTTATCAATGTTCAGTGATGCTGTAATTCTGCATTAAGTTGATTAAACAAAGCAAACGCTGTGATCTCTTTATAAATCTCACTCTAACATCATTCAAATTTCTCTCTTGGTCCCTTTGGAAAAGTCATGACTCACCCCAATAGAGGAGAGTTTTATTACACAAAGAAGTACTCCAGAATAAAGGTATTGATGGTTTTTGAGAGCAGCAAACTGGAGCCGAAAAAAACATTCAGAAGTGTAATTGAATCTATGTGACACTAATAATGTAGTAAATCAGAACCTGCCTTAAGGTCCATTACTCACTGAAAGGGTCATTAGTGTGTGGCAATGCAAGTTGGAGAACAAATTTGTTGCTATGCAACAATAAGAAATGCAGGGGAAAACAAACCGTGCTCTGATATAACACAGCTCACTGGGTTTTATAGTGCTCAGTAAAATGAAGCCACTTTTCTTGATGCAAGCAAAACATGACAGTTTTACACATAACTGGGAAAAAAGGATTATATTATTAAGCTCTGAGCCAAGGGAGACAAAAATATAGCATGTACATAAAAGATGTGAAGACGGAGTGAAAATAAATTGGAGATGCAGGAGATTTTAAACAAGGATATAACTTGACTGAGCAAAGCATGAGAAAGTAGGTGGCAGTGCTGAAAGGAGACAAGTGCAAAAAGACAACAAGCAAATTTAGGAGCAGATGAAGCGTTAAATAAAATAGATAAAAAGGAACAGCAAATACAGATCAACATAACTAAGGTTTCAGAAAGACTTAAGGAAGACATGATGCAGAATCTAAATGGAGAACAGGAGAGCTGATTATCTGCAAGAATGTCATCATTAATTTCTGCAACCCTGTGAAAAAGAAGAATACATTTCTCTGTTGTTGAGAACTAAGGAAATAACATATTATGTAAAATTCCCAATTTTTAATATTTTTGTACTTCCATTTGTGTCTCAACTACTAATTTAAAAAAAGACCCAGTCATTTTTTTTGGTTGTGAGTTAATACTTTTAAGTTTCTGGAAAATGACCCGTTTCAAAAACCCTTCAGAATACAATGTCAGATATAAGCAGGCACTGCCCGTCACCTAGCAACCCCCACGAAGCCCAGCCCGTCACCTAGCAACCGAAGCCGAGTTTCAGGATGTCAACCAGTTTCACCAGCTGGTTTTACCAATGTGTGTGCTGCACAATGGCAACTGGAAAAGACGAGTATTTTTTGTTGACTTACCATCCAGAAGCCACTTCCTGCATTCTTGCTTGTTGTGCAGGAGGTTCTACTTCTGCTTCTCAAAGATGTGCTGCACATATGTTTGCAGCCATTTTAATGTGCAAGTGTAAACAAGGAGTGGGGGGTCATGGCCAGCAGCAGCTTATTTGGAGGCCTTAAAACATCTCATTCTGAAAGGAACTACAATAAATAAGTAGAACTGATTGCTAAAATCTCATTATCCAAGAATGATTTTGTGCAAAAAATGTAAAACATGTTTTGTGTACCTTATTTATAACCTGTTCAAGGAAGCATAATAAGTCACCTTTAATGGCATGAATGAAATGTGTGATGAAAAGACGTTCAACAGATTAATTTTGAATAATTCTTAAGAGGAAAATGTCAGATTGAAAATGTCAGATTGGTTAGAAATGTGAAGTGGCTCTATGAGGGCTAAAATATTCACAGTTTTTAATGTCCAGACCAAAGACTGAGATTGTGACTTGCTGAGACTGAACGAGTTCACAGCAAAGGCAGATCCCGCTGCTTTTCCAAACACTTTTCACAAACGCAGCGCTCTCTGGAGCCAACAAGGCTGCTGATGTTTCCAGAAATAGAAGAGACCCAATCATCTGTCTCTGCTGCGGTGGAGCGAGGGTGGAAGTATTGGACGACTTCACGTCAAGCTGGCTGTGGAGAGCCGGTCATGTGATCTGACTCCCAGCATCTCGCATCGAGCGGAGAGACAGACGGATGGAAGGTGACAGCGTGACAGAGCCCTCAACACTCAACAGCAGGCAGATCTGATGCGTTGCTACGTCGATGCTTCTTCCAGAGGTTTTAGCACCACAGTGATCGTCAGGTTTAAAATTTTAAACCCCAATTGGATCTCCACCCTGAGGTACTTTATTTATTTTTGAACAGATGAAAAGTAAAAACAGAATAAAATAAAATAAAACAAATTATAGCCATTGAGATGCAATCTTGCATAATTTTGTTTGAAAAGATTCATAATATTATGATTTCCTGACCCTCTAATACTTTTATTATGACTGTGTCTGATCAAATTACAATGCTGTACATATATTTATTAAAGATGAATTAGGAGAATTTTGTCCAAGAATGATGTAGAAAGAAATGTATTCATTATTTCTAAGGTTCCTGAATTTAATTCTTATTTAAATCCTGATTTAAAATGCTCCCAAGTGTCATCCTCTTATAAAGTGGAAAAATGATGTAGTTTAATGTATTAAACTGAAAGTTATATTAAGAAAATAAGCATTACTGGACTGTTTACTTAATTTGTGAAAATTCTGAATAAAGACAATGTTAAACTTTGCAAGTCACCTCTTTAACATTACTAACTTATAATAATATCAATTATTCTTAAATATGACGTATGAAAATATACATATTCAGCATCTGGGGCTGCCTGTTGATTTATTTAATGGCAGTTTTAAACAATCAGGTTTCCAAACAGTATGATTATATGACCAGTTGACTTGCCAACTTTGGAAACATCTCCCTACAATGCTGTTTAAAACCAACAAACTGGGTTTTTAAGCTTCTTTTTTGCCGTCAAACCAAGTCTTTTCTGCACTGCTTTGGTGTGGAGAGCTTTGGTTAAAATCTGCTGTTGGCATCTTCTGCTCAATTTTTGTTGTTAAACTTACTAATAAGCAAAATTTATTAATTAAAACAATGAGTACATGCACCACGAGACGCCCCAAAAATACAGGATTTTCTAAAACCTAAATAAAACATGGTATTGTATTTCACAGGAAAATTTTACAAACAAATCAGCAGGTCTGATGGTCCACTGGATGGGGCTACATCAGTTGTTTGCATAGAGAGCAGATAATGGATATAACTACTCTGAATGCATGTAAAGTGAGTTCAAAATGCTTAAAGTTATCGACTTGTATCCAAACCAGCCTGAACAAACATTTACGCAAGGTCTGGCAATTACCTCATTCTTCACTTGCAGCTGCGATAAACACAAATATTCAACAGCAACGTGTTGTTTCAAGATATTATCAGATGCAAAATAGGATACAAAACACATTTGTGATGCTGCTGATAAGACCACAAATCCACTGCATGACCAAGAAAGCACAGCTTTCTGGTCTCCGCTGAGCACAGCTCTGCATATATCAATCCATAAAGGCTCCACTGATCGTGTTAAACTTGTCAGGAAAGTTTATTGGCCTTGTAAGAACAGAGGAAGAAAAAAACCGAATGACGAGGAGGAGTAGGAGGCAGGGAGAGAGGAAGTCAAATGACGGCGGAGTTGAATCAGGTCACAGTGAGCGGTGACCCAGTTCCTCTGAACCAAAACAGAGAGAACATAAATCACACAGAGCCACGTTTCGTCTGTCTTCGGAGGAGCCCAGCAAACCGAAGCAGAGCTTGTTTTGCTTGGTGATTCTGCATGCCGTTTATTACAACCGTCCACTCGAGAACCTGGGCGTGTTCTCCACTCGTGTTGATCACTAGCTGCTCCCTTTCTGTCATTTAGTGAATCATTTAGGGGAGATATTTTAAGCAGAACAAGTTGGAGCTGCAGAAGATTAATAACTTTCAATCAACCAGCTAAAGAAGCCAAATAATGTCAATTTGCTTGAAATAAATGATTCCTATAGACTTTATCTAGTTGTGTTGTTCTTCAATCAAAAGGCAGCAGTGAAGGTGAATGGATCCTACAGAGTTGTCTCTTTTCCTCTAGAATAATACCTGATTCTGTTCGGATCAAACAAAACTACTTTGTTCCTGCATGAAACCAGAAGAAGAAGATGGTCTAATATCTGTAGATAAGAGTTTTTGACTGTGTCAGGCTAAAAACTTTGCTTGCACCTGCAAAACCACCAAGATATAAAAGATAGTAGTGATGAAAAGCTGTAGCTTTTTATACCTGAAGCTCCTTTTTCCCCTTTTTCAGCTCAGTTTAGTTTATTTATAGGTCCAATTCCCATCATATCATCTCAAGGCACTTCACACAAAAAGTTATTTCAATCCATTATTCAAATTAGTTTGAGAAGTTTTCCATCTAAGGACACTCAGCAGATTGCATCGACCAACGGTGTAAAATCAGTAACGGCGACAGTGGAGAGGAAAACTCTCCTTTAGCAGTAAGAAACATCCATCAAATCCTGTTACAAAAAACTGGCCTGTGCCTGGGAAGGACAACGTTAGCAGTTCCCCCAGTCGTAACAGAAAAAATAAAAGTAAAACATATTTATTCCCTCTTGTTAAAAACAAGTGTGAAGTGTGAGCCTTCATAATAATAATTTTAAAAACTCTTTCCACCAATTAAGCCAGAAAGTCATGTCAGTACAAAGGGAACAAGTCCTCTAAAAGCCTAGTAGCTCCTTAGCAATTATCTCGCTGTTGCTAAAATATGCGATGTTTGTTTGTGTTTGGCACAGAAATACATCTTTGCGACAGACGGCGAGCCAGAAAGAGACTAAAGAGGCTTTTTAAAACTTGGCTCTTTGTGAACTGTAGACAGCACTGTTAATATACTCGGATAGGAGTGTTTTCACAACTGAATTATTCATAATTGAGGTAGATAAAAAGAATAGAAACAAATCCTCAGAAAAATGCAAATTATAGAAAGGCTGGAGCATTATTGACGAGGACCGATTTAAAAGATCACAAGAAAGTCTCACTGTTTAAATATTAGGACAAAAGATATGACATCGTTTCTTCAGGAATCACAGCACTGACCTTTTTTTAAACAATAAAAATATTCTTGTGGGAATTTAACTCTTTCCATTCGGGTTCAGTACATCTCCACAAGTACATCACATTAAAAAGCCTGTTGTCCAGGTTTTCCCTTCCTTCCTGACTGCTCAGGCATCTTATCGCTATTATTCAACAGCCTGGCGACAATCCAAAAAGCACACAGTGTCTCCAAACAATAGACTGAAAGCAAAAAATAGAAGGGAAAAAATAGGTTTTTTGGTTTATGAATGTGTCATTATTTTCACTTCATAATACCAAAAAACAATTAATCACTTCAAACTGACTCAAGACAGCTCATTAAGAAGTGACAGAGAAAAACAATCTTCTCCCAGAAGATAAGCAGAAAAGGAAGAACGACTCATCAGCGCGACCAAAGACTCATCAGCAGCAGGAACCGACGGGTCCGACGACGGACACAGAGAAAATTGATGAGGATTCAAAGTTCCAACTTTGTTCAATTTAATGACAAACTCCAACTTCTGAGAGGTTGAAAATCTTTGCATTTATCCTCCAAAATGGTGCAAAAGACAATAAAATGAAGACTGGATGAGATTCTCTCAGTAAGTGTAAATATCTTGTTTTTATTGCATCACAGTGTTAGATGTCAACCATGATCCAGTGGATTTCATTAACAGAGCTACATGACTTTGAAGAGATTCCTCCAGCCATCTTGGCACTTTCTTTGTATTTCTAAGGTCTTTAAAATGGTTGATATCATAAAACAGTTGAAATGTTTTAATTTAACTTTTTGAAGCAATGCTGAAGTCACTGATCACTTCCACCGAAAATAGAACAAAAACCAATCCAACACGTCTTTCTATTACTCATTTTCATTTGACTTTATTTTTTATATATAAAAAAAAAAAAAATCAGGGCTACTAGGGAAACATAAAACACTAATGAATTTACCTAAAAAGTATTTTCAAAGATCCGAGAAATAAATTACTTAAACTACAAGTCTGCACTGAGTCAAGACCCTAATAGTCTAATATAAAATTAAAGCATTACCAGGTGTCATCTGGTCACATGGAGGAAAGGACCAGCTGCCAAAACTCTGAACGAAGCAGGAAATACCATTCACACCAGGGAAGAGGGAGTCTGCTCTCTAACAACAACGTGGCTTCACTTCGATACTCTTATCTCACTTCCTAAAGAGCACATCCTAATTCGTTCCCTTCTCATCTTCTTCTCATATGTCAGACTTTCTCAGCATGAGAGGAAGACAAAAATGAAAAGAAGACAGGGAATGGGTAAACAGAGACATTTATGAAGGTAATCACTTCAATTTAACAGTATAATCTCATAGTTTGTAATAGAACAATACAGACGTGTCCTACAAGCTGAACAATGCAGAGCAAAATCAAGTGAAGAAAAGCAAAAAGGTGAACTTTTCCACCATCTGAGAAGCTCTATGTGAAAAATACTATAAGCAAAAACTAAGTAGGTCCAATGATGTTTAATGCCTGCATTAGCAACATTAATTTGAACTTGAAGTTTTGCTCCGTGACTTAAATTAGACAAATTGTGGTTGATTTTGAGATTTCTGGACCTCATGAAGTGCTTTCTGGAAAATCCACTTCCAAGAAGAGAAGCGGCGACGTTAAATAAATTTATAAATGATCCCTCGCTGTCGAATAATGGGCTTCAAGCTGTTCAGAAATGTTCTCTTAACATTTCAAAATAGACTGACAGTAGAAGTTACTTCTTTGATTCTCTGAGATCAGACCTGATGTCTTTACGGCCTGGTAGGGTGTCAACACACACACACACACACACACACACACACACACACACACACACACACACACACACACACACACACACACACACACGGCTCTGTTTTAGAGAGGTGGTCACATTGCTCATTTTTAATTAATCATTTGCATTTTATCAACAGAGTCTGACTATTTGCAGATCTGTCCTTTGCAGATCTGATAAAAGTAGCAAGAATGTTCTCAGTTTTTCACACACACACACTTTCTACTTTTGCGTAACACAAACTGTTGTCGTTTTGAAAACATTTGGTTTAATATAAGTAGAATATGTAGAAGTGTGAAACTTTAAATCCGAGAATAAGAATGAATGCAGTTTTATTTTCTCCATGCCTGTATATCATTGTGTGCTTTTCTTAAACTACATTGTTTAAACTCTTATTGCAGAGTTTGAACAGGAAATACAAAAACATGTTTTTAATGTGTGAGAATGGGTGGATGTTTTTGTATTAAAATGTTTATAGTGGAACATAAAGTTAATCCAGAAAGTGGGTATGCAGCGTATGCAATGCATCGGGCCGTCTGCAGGGGGCGACGCGCCGATGATGTTTTCCCATATACTTAAAAGCGCCTTTCGCTCCTTCACCTGGCGCCCATAACGAGGTAAATGTAGCGAGTTTTACCCTTCATACTGATTGCTGGCTATTAAATGTGCAGTCATAACAATTTGGTGGAAAATAATCAGAAAAAATGGTTAAAAGTTGTCAGTTCGGTTGGCAAGCTTTACACAGAGCATTAGAGTTTATTCCATTTTACAACTTGAGTCTGGAAAAATGTAAAAGTTGAACAAAAACCTGCAGCCGACCTCATGAACAGCTGAATACAGAGATTGATGGTATTAAAACAGCATGTTGTATGTCATTGTTTTGTCATCATCATATGCTTAATGGTTAGAGATCAATGCATCAAGCTTGGTCCAAAACAATAAGTATGTGCAGTGTCTACAAATACGTCCAGTTTCTTTGTGAAGCACTAACTTTTCAGGCATGTGGTGCAAATATTCATAGACATACGTGATCAAAACAGATGCACACTAAAGTGATTCCTCAACCAGGGGTTCCTGCAGGATCCTATCAGAGGGCAGCACAACACCATCACTGCACCTGACCCACAAGAGCTCAACCACATCTCCAACGCGCATCATGTGTGTGTTGCAAAAAACTAGCACAAATCTAAACCACACAAATACAGGCCACACATGCGTAATGTGTATGGCCCACTAAAACAGGGGACTTATTTTTTATTATGCTAAATACCATGAAGCATAATTGATTGGAGGAGATCCCCATATTCAGGTGGTGTGTCAGACATCCAGAGGAGGTGAAGCAACAATGTTTGATTAATTTCTAGCCTTTTGGCAAGCGTTTCAACTAGATTTAAGTGTTTAACCCGCAGTTTTATGGTGCATTTACATCAGACGCATTTTAAGCGTCTGGTGCTGGTTTACATGCAAAGTCTATTTGGAGTCGCGTCCAGAACCATTGTGGCTCGTTTCGAGCATCTAGCGAGGCGCGATTTGAACCGTTTGGAGCGTTTGGAGCCTTCGAAGCATCGAGCACGTCCGACGCTCCACATAGACATGGACTTAAACCAGACGCAAAGTGCACATGCGTCTAACTTGAAGCATCCAACGTTTTTGACGCGCGTCATTAGCGGGTTAAACAGGTTGGACCCATCTGTGTGCTACATAATAGCACATCTGTGTGCTACATATATCTTGTATGTAGTTCACAGATGTGAGCTGTGCACATGAGGTTTTCACACAAATTATTTTTTTTCTCCGTAATTTTAAAGAGGGTTAGATAATAAAAAATGTATGTGACGTTACGGCACAGCACCGCTATGCTCTGGGTCTGAAGCCAAAAGGCAGCGCAGATTATGTTTGCTGTTCCACAAATTGTGCGGGAAAGAGATTTCTGCATGGGACAGATCACCAGCCGAACTGACGACAATATTTTTGCATTAAAAACAAAATGAAAAGCATCACGATTAAACTTTAATGTGCTTGTTATTTAACAAAAATGAATTTCAACAGCCAACAGAGACCAGTAGCCATCGACACTTATGGCTACTGACGGCTGATTGGCTGCTTTTGGATCAAAAAATAAATAAATAAAAAGCTATTTGTGCAATTATTTTTTGACCTGAGCAAAAATGATCTGCTCTGGGCAAAGTGTGGGTCATCACTTGAATAGACTAAGACTAAGCTTGCCTACATTTAATCCATATATTCAGTCATTTGCAGATGATGGGGACATTGTATTGAAGAAAGAAGAAAGTCTTTCTTCAATCAACATGGATTGATAAAATCTAAATCCTCATCACAGTTTTCAGCAATAGTATCTATATTTTTCTGATTTTAGGAAAATATCAGGAACATTAAGTTAGTAGCTTTATTAACATTTAGTTAGTTCTCCTGTACAGTCAACATGTTAGCAGGCAGATATCAAGCAAAAACATGTTCATTTTGCAATATAAACTTATTGCTCATGTAATTATTTTGAAATTTATTTCCATGCAGAACCTTTAACATCTTAAACTCCCAATGTAATCAGGTGAATAAGACAGCTTTTAAATGAGTACAACTCAGAAGAAATATCAAAAAAAGGAACTAGAAAACTGATGACTCTTTATACACCAGATTTTTTTTTGTTTTCAGCTATCTTTAGCCTCTCTTCTAAAATAAAACATCTGAATGTGCTTTGCCTCAGGCACCCACCTCCTTGGCCTCCAGCAGCTGCCCTGGATATTGACTCCTGGACCGCCAAGCTGCAGCTGGGGACTTGTGGTGGGTGATGGTGACGATGTTGCTGGGCGCGGCCGAGTGGCCCTGGTGCCTCTGGGAGCTCGGGGATGAAGATGGAGTCAAGTGTGGGAGGAGGGAGAAGCTACGTGTCCGACCAGATGATGAGGTGCCCTGGGGGAGGAGGAAGAGGAGGAAGAGGAGGCAGGAGATGACACAGGAAGGGAGAGTGTGAGTCATGCAGGAATTTATGAGCGCCAGGAAGTTTTGAATAAATTTAAAGTTTGGTTCAGGTCCAGTTTGTCTTGGAAGTCCGAAGTTTTTCAATGTACAGCAAAAAAAAAAAAAACAAACATGGAAAAGCATCTCTACTCATAGTTCTACTTTTGCAAACTTTTCACTTAGAAATTAATATATTAGGGATTAAAAATACAAACTTTTATTTTCAAATAAGTAAAAAGTATGGCCAAAAAGCTCATTCATGTGATATAAAAATTTTTGATTTGGTAACAAGCATCTTAATTCCCTTTGCCCTGGCAGAGGGAAATCATGGATGATGGGATGTTGTGAGGGGATTTTCCATATGATCAATCAGACAGAAGCCTGGGAAAAAGCACAACTTTTCATTAAATCAATCAATAGCAATAATCTAAATGTAGACTAAATGTACAGTTTAATGATGCAAGTGTTTTACACAATGAACAAATAATTTAATCTCTTGTGGTCTTATGCAGACACTCAGTCTGTAACAGCGCAGATTTATTTATGCTTGAAGTGGCTTCAACTGATGGCAACCCGACCTACTTTATGAATAATTTGGTCAATGATCTTTGGAAACTTTCTGATTCATAAAAAGCATTGAATTTTCAGAGCAAGATTGTCAAGTGGTACGTCCAGCATAGAAAGAACCATGTCTGCATCTCAGCATAACATGCAAAAAACATCTTATTTAATCTCTTTATGCACGGAATAATCTAACGCAGTTTATTCCTAACAGGTTTAAATAAATAACCCGACTCAATCCAATGACTGTTAATAAGAAAGAAAAGAAATATAAAGGTGACCTATTATGCTTCCTTGAACTGGTTTGAATAAGTCTACACAAAACATGTTAAACAATTTTTTTTGCACAAAATCATTCTTAGTTGATGAGACTTTAGTCCAGTCTGTCCTGCCTATTTTGAGCTCTTTTCAGCTTCTTTAGAGGTTCTTGTCACTTTAAATCCAAATAAACTGCTGCTGATCACATATCACAATGTTTAAACCTCCACGCCAAAAAGGCTGCGAAAAGATGCATGATTATACAACTGTACTTCTTTGAAAAGCAAAAGTAGAGCCTCCTGCACAACCAAGAAGAATGTAGCAAGTGGTTTATGAATGGTAGTTCAGCAACACTGTAAAATGCATTCAACGCTAAGACCAGCTGACCAAATGTGCTGGAGCTCTCCTCCAGCACATTTGGAGGAGAGCTCCAAATGTGCTTCGTCGCCCAGCTCCTTCGTCCTGGGCGACGAAGGAGCTGCTAATTGAGAGTCAGAGCCTGCTGATTTGTGACATTACATTCAGAAGGATCTTGAAACAAATAGTTTTCCAGACACCAAAATCACAACAACTTGTTTTTTAGAAGCAGCAGAAACCAAAATGAAGTATAAAAATGTACAAAATACATTAAGGCACAAACAATAAGGACAATTTGTAAAAACAATAAACTTTTCTGGGTGAGAAAGCCAGAAAACTCTGCTGCATGTCATTGACATTCAGTCCTTGAGTCCTCATCACGCTCAAAGTGTCAGGTGACAATTGATGGGAGAACGTCCCTTTAAACAGGAAGAGACGAGGAAAACCAGAACAGCAAAACTGAGTTTGTGCCACATACTCTTAGTTTCAACATAAAAATCCAGTATTTATTGTCCTTACTGATCTGCGTTTTTCAAATTATTTACAACTAGGCTCTATGCAAACGCATAGTCAGCCTTTTTTTGGTCTCTCTCTCTGCAGTGAAGTCACATCACATCCTTCATCCCGACGCCTTGGCCTCTTCCCCCCTTGAATCCTCAGTTGGCTGACCTCTATGCTCACACAGGCAGCAAATGTCAGATCGCTATCTTGTCTGCTCTTTCTTTACTGTCCATTAGTTTAAAGCAGCACACCGAGAACAAGGCACCATAGATTCATCCCTCAGAGGAGCACAGGGGGTCTGGTCACTGCAGCGGTGAAAAACACCACAGATCAAATTAACAACTCCCCCCCCAGAGCACCCTGACCGGGAGGGAAAACAACAAGCCTTTGTTTTGAAGAGGAGCTGCTTGCTCTTAAGAAAAACCAGCAGATCAAACAAGAACACATTGTCAGAACAAACAGTGTTCATCATATTTATAGCCATTTCTGGTAACAATGAGTATAAAAAACATTTAAAATGGTGTCGGGTAGGAATGACTTTAATCATATAAATATTGAAAAGAGCTGCAAAAACCTACAAGCCTGTACAAGCTTGTTCACATACCATTCGCTCAGAATCATTAAATTCAGATGTTTGGATCACTACAAACATCTGAATTTTATCCACCATATGTGTGTAAAATCCAGGCATACTTCGACAAAAAACGTATTCAAACATGGGTCGCTGAGTACTTCAGTTAAATCCAGTGTGGAACCAAGATAAGATAGGTCAGCCGTGCGATAAGTCTGATTCAAAACGTCCACCTTTTAGTGGCTTAAAGTATGCCAGGTAGCTGAGTGGGTGCAGAACAGCTGCAGCACTCCAAAATCAGGCAACCTTCAAATTAGCAGAGGAACAGAGTATAGGGAGCTTTATTTAATAGCTTGTAATTCAAGCAGCTGCATCCAAGCCTCTCATCACTGAGGGGAAGGCAAAGAGTTGGAAACCCACCACTGCTGGACTCTGGAGCAGTGGATTCATGCTCTATGGAGGGACAAATCATCCTTCGCTTTCTGGCAAATAAACAGAGGAGTTTGGGTTAAGCAGTTGCTCAGGGAACGACATTTGCCTGACTGCTTTGCGTCAGTTTTAGGTTTGGTCCAGAGGGGAAAAACCGTCAGCACCAAAGAGTGGGTCTTGTTTTCAAGAGTTGCATTAGGTCTTTTGTTTCCAGAGAAAAGAACCCTTAATGCTTCATCATGTCCAGTGGGGTTTTTTTTGGAGGAGGGATATTTTCATGCTGCTAAATTTGCAGAAACAATTTGAAAATGCTCTCTTCCTGTTCCAACATGGCTGCACATCGATGCAGGAAGGAAGGTCCATAACGGCATGGAGGAGTGAGTTTGGTTTGGAAGAACTTCTTCCTGTCCAACATCAGTGTCTCAAACACACTTCTAGAAATATATTTTTAAAATCTAAAAAATATAAATAATATGTAAACAAATAATGCATTTAAAATTATTGTTTACTTCTGAAGTCAGTCAGAGTTTCAAGGAACTTCAGGTGCATGATTTTCTGTTTAATATTTACAATGTGACAAAGACCTGTTTCTTTTAGCTGCTTTTCAAAATAGAAGAAGAAACATTTAAGCAAGATGAACTGAGAGAACAAAAACTGCAGCAAAGTAGAAACTGGCTCTGATTTCCTTAATTTTGTGATATTGGTGATCAGCCGATACGCAAGAAACCAGTTTTATCCATCACTGCAACAGTCTGAAAATCAATCACCACCATATTTTGCTCTTAACATGAGAGACAAAAAAAAAATATTGGCCAAAATCAGATTTAGCAGGTCAGGCTTTATAAGGATCAGTGATCAGCCAGAAAACTGCAGTCGGTGCACCGTCACAGCCGCTGAACAGCCATCAATCATCAACATACCAATCAATTATTTAAAAGTCACACCAGGGAAAAAAAAAACAAACTTTTATCCGATTATAACAAACAAAAACTTGGCGTTAGCAAAACACAGCCTGGACTTTAACTGGAGCTGTGTTTTCTTGGCAGAATAACCATTAAAAACATGTTCTAATGAACAGAGATGGTTCACCAAGCATTAATAAAAAAATAAAATGTACCTTCCCAAATCTCCAGACCTAAAACCTTGAGGAAATCGCCTCAATGAGCTAAAGTGAACATAAGACCCAAACTTATAACAGAAAAGAGAGAAGTGAAGTATGAACAGCAGGAGTACCAATTATTTCCTTTTCCCCAGATAACATTTTAATTATAAGGTCATGCTCCTGTTGTTAAAAGATACATTTACTTTCAAGCTTTTTAAACATCAATTCCAGGGTCATGTGCCTGTTTCAGTTTCTTCACATGACAAAAATAAACTATTTTATAATTGTCGGTACGCATTTCTTTGGATTAGAGCCATTCACACTTGATAGGATGAAGGAAATCCTCTAAGAATCGTGAAAGACGAGCTGAAAGAGGAGATAAGAGCTTTTAACATGTGCAAACAGAGAGATGCGTTGAGGATTTTCCCTCCAAGTATGTAAATATGGGAGAGTCGATCATGGAAAAGGAAAGAAGGAACTGAACTCGATGTAACCTCAGTCATAAACGTATTAAATGTAGGAACAACTGCAGCTCTTCTTACAGTCCAGAAGCTGACAGACTGAAATTAAGAACATGACAATAATGACCCTCTGCAACGTTGACTTCCTGATTATTCCGTTTCAGCTCCCAGTAATGTGTACATTTTAATCACCTCACAGGTGCGCCGCCGTCAGACGGCTCCCTGAGCGAAGCGGTAAACAGTCGGCTGCAGACGTCTCCTTTTCTGCACCACAGGAAAAAACTAATTGCTCCCAATTACTTATTAAGCAATAACTTTGCCCAGAGGTTTAAATATAGTTTGGTTTTATTATGTCTTTTAATAGTCCAATGTTCTTTTTCATTAGTGGAATTAACAATCGAAGTATTTAATAGTGAATATTACAGTTTTCATTTTATTTCCCCAGCTTGAAAGTGCGACTGAGCGTTTTTTAAGCTGAGAATAATCAGACTTCTGGGTAAAAAATTAAGCTACAACTGAATCTCGTCAAATTAGGCAACGACCAAGACATGAATTTATTCAAGTAATTTGATTCAAAAGGTGAAACGACTATGAATTCATTACACAAATAAACTAATTACTACATGTGGTGATAAGAATTTGCAGCTAATGGAGCCTCAACATTGAGTTACTCACAAAACACAATTAAAAAAATGTTTGATCAGAGAAATGTTGTGGTCTAAACAATGAGGAAGAAGATTGCTGTGATGGCATTGTGCAGCAGTTGTTTCAATTCAACATATATTTGCGCAAATTGGAATTATGAAAAGAAATTTGTCTAATGGAAACATGCCAATTTTGAAAAATTTCACGTTTTTTTTATTAATAGTTAAAATTAGTATATTTCACAAAACTGCAATAGAAACACTTTTTAATGCATCACACAAGTCAACCGGACGAGAGTACTGGCAGAAACGACAAAGAATAGAAGGATGATAGTTCACCATGGATTCTAATGATTCATCATGTGAACAAACTTATTCACCTGTGATTTTAACTGCATCTCTCACATAATGGAAACATTGTAATGGTGGAATTGTTGGGGTTTTTACATTAATGAAAAATCAAAGTTTTGCACACGTTTGTCATAGAAACACAGCCGTTACGGTCATCTTAATCAAAGACTGTAAAACTATTTATCAGGTCAGGCTGCCTTAACGTTCCCCTCTGCTATAAAACACATTTTAATTTATATTTCTTCATCAAGTAAAACAAGCTTCATTTTTGTTGCGCAAGGGCAACTAAATCACCTTCTGCTCCAGACATAAAATTTGTGAACATTTCTTCATGGAGGAGACGTCTTTGGTTTCATTTAAATTATTTTACACAAGACTATTTTAAGAGTATTTGACCATATTTAAGCCACAATGTTGTACAAGCATCAAAAAAGTAGATATAAATGCCAATTCCACAATTATTTTCCTCAGAAAAGCTAGAGTGAAAGACAAAAAAATGATAGTCCACTTTAACAAATGCAAAACAGCAATCTTAAAATTTTAAACTGCAACATTACCAACAACAACATACTGCATTTTACCCATAATCCAAGCTCACACAGCCAACAACATGTTAGTTTCCAATAATGACGAGCCGATTTTTATTTAAATACTGTTTTGGCATCAGAAACCTATCTAGTTATTGTTCATTCAACAGACACGGTTAAAAGCCACATCAGGTCATGTACTTCCAGGAATAAGCAGTAATTTGAACAGAAACATGTTTACCAGTTCATTTCTGACTTTTCCTCCTTTCTGTCTCTTTGTGTCCAGTTTAAATTCACCACCTGGTTAATCAGGCAGCTAATCAGCTTTATGAGGCCCAGCTGTTCTCCCAGCCTGCAGCAGCAGGTCACCGTTTACAACCTGGCAGCTCGGGATGCAACTGCTGACCCAACAACCCAAACCTCCTCGACAAAACGCCAGGGAAAATTTGTGCAGATGTAAACAAGACATATGGATGTTTAATTTAACCGTTTCAGTTTCAGGCTCCCTCAGGTTTCACACAACCGTGAAGCACTTAGGTTAAAATTTTAAGGTCTTAAAATCTCTTGATTTTAGTGTTAAGTTCTGGAAGTAGGGCAGAATATTTATGCTACTGGTAAAAAAAAAACCAGCCTATGAGCTGCAGCCTCTGGCAGGAAAGAGGCACTAAATGAAATGAACGAAATCTTTTGGAGTCACATGCGAGTCGATAGGCCTCAACGGGGCAGACAGAAGAGAGCCGGCCATTAACAGGAGATGATTTACGCTTTATTGAATATGGCAGACTCTGAAGGCAGAGATCAG
Organism: Micropoecilia bifurca; assembly: GCA_903067075.1. Classification (NCBI taxonomy): domain Eukaryota; kingdom Metazoa; phylum Chordata; class Actinopteri; order Cyprinodontiformes; family Poeciliidae; genus Micropoecilia; species Micropoecilia bifurca. Next base: position 60,904 of record CAEGAF010153100.1, read on the forward strand.
TATGAGATTTATATGGCATGATAAACAAAATTTACTCAACAGCAGCACCAATTTAATGTGTTTTTAGTCAAGTAAAAATAAAAAGTAGTTGTCCATAAAACTACTCAACCATAAAAAGTATTTAAGTTACTTAAGTAATGAGTAAATTATGTTGTCGGAGAGGAAAAATATAATTTTACATGCAAATTCTAGTATTTTAAAAATAAAAAAATCATACAAATAAGTAACATATTTACAAAATAGAAATTCAGACAGAAAAAAAATTCTAATTATTTTGATATAATTTTAGCATAAACTATTTGGTGCATTTTTGGTTGTTGTTCATTCAGTAAAGTTTCTCACAGTAGATAGAGTAACCAGAACATTTATTCAGATCATAACATCAATACTTAGTTTATGTTATTTAAGTAAAAGTTAAAAATACTTGAACTTTAAAACATAATACTTTCTTTGTTTTGTGATGTTTTTGTTTTATTTCATTAATATAATGAACTACACCATTTATTTTCTCTACTGGATCTTCTCAGGCACTTCCCTGGACCTTTATTTCACTTTATAGTATCTGCTAAGTTCCAACAATTTCCAGCACAATATTGAAACTAAAAACCTATAGCAATTTCTGGGAATCGAACCTGCAACAGCCGCGTTAAGGACAGAGGCTTCCATGTGTGGGTTGTGCTTAACCGCTGAGCCACCACAGCACATCCTCTTGATCTCAATATGCAAACATGCTGATGTATTGGAGTGGTCCAGTCAAAGTTTGGATCTAAACCAAATGAATAATCTGTAGCAAACTCTAAATTATTTTGAGCTTTTCTGAAAAAAATAAAATAAAAATAATAAAATGTCAGAATTGCTGCTGTGATTGCAGCAAAAGGTAAGTTGGCTGAATGGGGCTAAATCAAAATGCACGCCACACATATCAGATTTTAGTTAGTGAAAAATTTTGTTTGAACTAATAGTCAAACAACTGATAGCTTTTTTGTATATATATCGTGTTACATGAACACTCAGAGAGGAAAAAACCGATTCCCTTTGCCTTGCAGTAAATAAATCCTGCCTCCGATTCTCTGCCAAACAGGTCTGTTATCAGAGAGTCAGCCGAGCCTCCGCTGACGGCTGCCTCATCAGCAGAGGAGATGCGATAACAATCTTAGTGGCACTGCAGCTCTGGGAAGGATTAGCCCACAGCGGCAGCAGCTACCGTTGTGGCAGCTGTAGCCGTGGAAATGTCCCACAGTCACCAAACAGGAACAAAACAGAAACCGTTCTCTGCTAGGCAGGGGCGAAAAAACAGGCTCCCACCTAAAACCATTTTTCCTCGCTTATCTAATTTTCTTTCTTCTTTTGATTACTTTTCTCGACACTGCTGAGCAGAGTCATTTTACTTCTTCCCTCCTCCAGCTGTGGTGCACAGAGGAAATACTCGCAGAACAACGGAGCCGCCGATGAGGCAGCATGGCGAGTCTGGAGTGCTAATCACTTAATTGGCAGGTGATGAAAAAGAAAGTTTGAGTATGAAACTCACATCTTGTCCCCCTCCTGCTCGGTCAACGCTGAGGTGTTCATCTGAGCTCTTCATCTTCCTCACCTGGAGGAAAATAAGAGGAAATGTAGGATGAACATTTTTTACAAATGAAAGCTTTTCCACGTAATTCCAGAAAAAGTAACAACCATGAAATGATGCAAAAATATATTACCTTACAGCAAAACTTCTAACCATTTAACTTCAGTACATTTTATTATAATATAAAATTATAATTATTATAATTTTATATATATTTTTTTTTTTCATATGTTTATTGATATTTTCGCATATGGAACAAAGGAGTTTACATATTCCAGGATGTAAGAATGCATAAACAAACTGTTTACACCATTGGCTTTAAGATGCATGTTTTCAAGACAAAAGAACTTACACAGAACACCTCCAACAATAAAACAGT
>CAEGAF010153106.1:0-22233 GCA_903067075.1 Micropoecilia bifurca
AAGCCTGATGACCTGGTGAAGCAAGCAGTGAGGGAACAAGGTGACAGTTGGATGTTACGATACTTGAGGATGAATATAGATTTTTTTTTCTAGGAAAGAAAATATTGATATATATCACAATATCGAGTTTATTATACAGCCCTACTGCTTAGTGCCTCCACACCACCAGGGGGGCTCCAAGAGCACCAAACTAGTATTATTAAAATTACATTAAATAAAACAAACTAAATGCTATTACACATGAAAAAACTATTTATTATCTTTAGAGTTGTTGCACAAATAGTGGTTAATATTACCTTATTTTGAGTATAATGTCCTCCCAGATTTGGCATCGTTATTTTCAGTTTTGCACACATTGATATAGAATAATGTCTGCAATGTAATATATTGTGCAACTCTATATGAATGCTGTCATCACATTAGGGCTCAGCTAAAAATAAAGTTTGAGATATGTTTCAAACCATTTCTGATTTAAATCAATGTTTTCTCACTAAATAAATAAAAATCAGAAAATATTTTCAAAATGTGTTTTTTTTATTTAAATCGTCTGGTCTGTGAATTGTACAGCGGAGTATAAGGGACAGCCTATGATCATTTTTGTTTAATTAAAAGATTAAAGTCATAACATTAGCTGAAAAAAGACTCAATTTTATGAGAAAAATTTCATAAAATTACATTAAAAAGTAATTTTAATAATGAATTCTGTTGTTTGCTAAATAGTTTGAAATTCCGGTCAGAATTTTATGCTGATTAGTTTAAAGATTTATCTCTAAAACCAAAGTATAACTTCACAAGGTGCTCAACATTCCTCGTTTTAATTTTTTGTTAATTTTTGTGTTATAGTTTTCTTAAAATTACTACTTTATTCTAATATTACTACTTTATTCTAATAACTAAAAATTGTTGCTGTGCCCTAATATTCTGCCACGTGACTTTGTGTTAATATCGATTTTCAGCTTTACCATCAAGAAATGAAGTCAAACATTTTTTTAGCAGTTAACAACAAAGTGGACTAACTTTAGAAATCAACAACCTTCTGAACTTTTCCCAGCTTCTCTGCACATCCAGCTGATGTAACTTTGCTCTCCTCTCCGTCTCAGTTACCCGCAGGCCGTCATGGACAAGATCAAGGATATGGGCGAAGGGATCACCGTCCAGGACCCGCCGGTCCACAAAACCACCAGAGACGGACTCACAGCCAGAGGAAAGCGCGGCGCCACAGACGGTGATGAAAAGCACTTTTTCATTATTGTGAAGCATAAAAGTGACGCTGAACTAGGGCTGTATAAAAAAAAACAATTCAGCAATATATATCGATATTTTCTGCCCTTGGAAAGTATTGATTTTTCATCCTCTAGTATCGATCAGTTAAAACATAGGGGTCCGTAGCCGCATAGCTATTTTTAACATCTAGTTTGTTACTGCGTAGCAGCAAGACTCCGCAAACATAAGTTCAATCATTTGCATATTGAGAGTCTAAAGAGGTTGATAATCTCCTCACTCTGCTCCTGGATCACCGTTTAAACTTTTGAGTTTTATGTCAAATCCATATAAATTAAATGACAGAAACTAATTCTCTCACTGCTTCTTTGATTTATTTTGTCCAGCTGCAGACTGTTGATCATAAAGTGTTAGTGTTAAAGTGTTAGTTGGTGCTTTTAATCAGTATTCAATTAACTAAATTGAAGTTTATGGAAGACAAAATGCCACTGAAATCACTCTGTCCTTCTAAAATCTTTCAGAAAATCGCAAAAATGCACTGAATTGCATCGAAGTGTGTAATATCGAATCGTTCAACAAATATCGCGATACATATCGTATCATGACCAGAATATCGTATATCGCATTGTATCCTGAAATTAATGCATCAAAACACCCCTATGCTGAACAGTTTGAGTTTCGTTTGCTTTAACTTGGGATTTTAAAAAGGACGTCTGATTTCAGATGGAATGTTTCTTCATCATTAAATATGTCTTCTTCTTCTTCTTCTTCTTCTTCTTCTTCTTCTTCTTCTTCTTCTTCTTCTTCTTCTTCTTCTTCTTCTTCTTCAACGACGTTCTGTCTGGGTTTCCAGACGCCGACCCCGAAGGCTGTGCGAAGCGATCCAGATCCGAAGCCGACGGCCGTCCGTCCGGCAGGGCGGCGCCGCGGTCGGCCGTCCAGAAGTCCGGGCCGCCGCCTCAGGCTCCGGCGGAGCAGCAGCCCTTCTTCAACCGCCTCTACAAGGCCGTGGCGTGGAAGCTGGTGTCGGCCGGCGGCTTCGGCCCCAACCTGGACCACTTCGAGATCCTGCGCAGCTGCGTGGAGTCGTGCAAACAGACGGTGACCTGCGTGTTCGTGCCGCTGAAGGACATCGCGGGCCTCCCGGCCGGACGCACGCAGAAGGACGGCCACGTGTGCGAAATCCGCTGCCAGACCGTCTACCTGGGCACCGGCTACGGGCGCGACGAGGCCGCCGCCAAGGCCATGGCCTCCAAGGAGGCGCTCAAGGTCTTCCAGGGCCGGAAAGTGACGGTAAAGATCTGCAGGCGGCGCTACAGAGGCAGGGAGGTGGAGGACCTGGTGCTGCTGGACGAGCTGCCGCGGACTCAGGGCTTCCCTCCGGCGCTCAGCTACCCGTTCCAGGACCAGCCGCAGGACCAGGGTCCAGACTGTTAGCCAAACCCCAGGCGTCTCAGAACAAAAGGAAAGCACTAAATTTAGGGAAAATAAAAAGGCTTCTCGGCTGATTACGTCCAGTAACAAGCGGCCATGTTGTTGGTTTCGTTTTAGTCGAACCTTTGACTCTGTTGAAATAAAACTTGAGTTTCTCAACGGTTCAGCATTTCTAGTGACAGGAAACATCCAAATGAAGCAGATTAGAAATGCTACCATTTCCTTCCTGACGGTTCCAGTAAACCCTTTAATGTTTGGGTTGCTTTTCTCAGCACTTTAAGTTGTTTGTGACCAGGACTGGAGGTCTCTGCACTGCAAAAACACAAAATCCTACCAAGTATTTTTGTCTAGTTGATAGTGCAAATATCCTAGTGCACTTGGAAAAAAAGACTAAAATAATTTAGAAGTAACCTTTCAGCAAAATACAGAAGCTTATTTTATGTCAATGATTCCTTAAATTATTTACTTAAAATAATTATTTAATTCCTTAAATAAGGAATTATTTAAATTATAATTCCTTATTTTATTTGAATAATTAAATACAGTATTTATTAAAGTAAATAGTTATTTAAATAATTATTTGAATATTAATAATTATTAATTAAATAATTATAAAACATAATTGAACCAGTTATTTAATTAATTAAATAGTTATTTAAAAAAAAAATGTAATTATTAAAATAATAATTCTCGTCATAAGAAAAGAGTGAAATGATCGGCCAGAACTACTTTTTCATCATTTTTAAGGAATTGTTTCCAAAAAACTAGCTGAAAAGTTACTTGTAACTTATTTCTCTTATTTCAAGTGTGTTAAGGTTTTGCACTAGAAACTAGATCATAAATACTCTTAAGATTTTGTGTTTTTACAGTGTGGACGTATCTGGTGCTGCTGAAGTTTAGTCTGTTTTTAATTTTAATAAAAATTGGAGCTAAAGGTGCAAATATTTGTGCTGAATTGAGGGTCCCCAGTCATTTCCCAGACTCCTGCAGTAGCTGCGTTTCTGTACAGTTAAACTCTGCGGCTTTCATTTGATTTCAGGATTAAACGTTTGCTGAAGTTGTTGAGGTTTGTGATGTGCAACGCGCTGAGCTGGAAGGATTTACTTTGAGAGGGTGAAAGTCCTGCTGTGAAGTTTGTTTTTCTGCTTTCTGTGGCTTTTGTTCCAGTCCAGGTTGATGCTGAGCAGAGCGTCTCCGCTGTTGCTGTGAGTTTACACATGTGCTCCTGTTTCTACATATTTTTAAATAAAAATTTAACTGGTAGCGTTGAGCAGTTCTGGCTTTTCCAGGCTGGTTTTGAGGAACTTGTGTGTTTTTTTGGATTAAAAGGAGAATTATTAACAGACTTGCGTTGATCTCTGGACTTTTTTATGAATTAGATTTATTAAATATAAATTATATTCAGAATTTAGTTAACTAGAAATGAAAATGCTGTCTTTTCTGCATCAAGATCAAATGATAGAAATATAGAAGAAATTAGGTTTTAAAAATTGAAAATATTGTAAAGCAATGTTCTTTGTTTGCTTGATTTGGAAGAACTATTAAATCAGCTTCCTATCATTTTAATTGCAGCAATTTTTAGCTGATGGAATAATTGATGTTTTAAATTAAATAAAAGAAGAGAAAAAGTAGCAAAAGAAGAAAAATAGCCAGAAAGGTTGCGTTCAATCTGACGGCCAAACTTGATCCGCTTAACTTCAAAGTTAGTCTGAGAAAATTAATCTTTGTATTTTCATATTCCCATACTGTGTGTTACTTTTGACAATAAAAACTAATTTGATGTAAATTACTGGACTGATTTAATTTTTTTTTGTCTTTATGATTGATGGATTTTGCTTGAATTTACTATTAGGAAATAATTGATTAGACATGACAAAAATAGAGTTTAAAAAAATCTATTTTGATTTAATATTTCTTTAAATGTTAGATTAACATACAAAAATAGATCACAGAATGAACCTGAAAATAATCATAAGCAGTCATTTTTCTATATAGTCCTGTTTTGTGTTTTTACAGTGGTGTCCCCAAGAGGGGGCAAGGCGGGGCCAGAGTCCCCTCTCTGAAAAATGCTGGACACCCCAGGGAATTATGTTCATGCCATAAACAGGCATATAGAGCCATTCTTTTTCAATGAAGGTATAAATGTAAAACCAAATAAATACCAAATACAGTACATAAAATTATATATACCAAATATATATAATGTATTAGGAATAGTGGATAAAAAATAGCCAGTGTCTTCCTAAATTGCAGTCTTGGACACGCTAATTTCATAAAACTAGCAAAATAAAGTAAGAGTGAGCAAAATCCTGTTTTTGTTGCTTATAAGATTTTTAAAAATCTAGAAAATTGAACTTGCAAACCTTGGAAATCTACAATGATTTACACGTCGATACACAAATATGACTTCTTACTTCTTTAAAACGCTGAATGCTTTTTTATTTAGCAGAAAAACAATAGTTTTTGCAAACATTTGGTGACCAATGACATTTTTGACCATCATGCGAGCCACTTTTTAAAATGTTTTAGTAGTAAAATATGTTAAAAACAAAAGTTTCATTCTCTGCTTTGCCTGCATGCGCTGGTTTGTTTGTCTGCAGATCATCTCACATTTATACGAGCCATCAGGGAAATAATGAGGAGCTTCTCTTTGAAGTACAAATGCGCCTCAACGCAACAACGTAGGAAGTGACAAGCAGATCACATCGACTAATGAAAGGAGAAACACACACACACACACACACACACAGAGCACATGTTGGGTCAGCTGTGTTGATGAGGGCTGGAGGCGTTTGGAGGAGGATATCATGCATAAATGTCACCAGATTACTTCTGATCCTGACATCTACAATCATCTTTAATGAGAAACTGACTCCGTTCTGAGGTGAAGGGAAAGTCAGCGGATACCTTCCCAAATTATTAAAACAGCATGAAGGAAACCTGATGATTGAGCTGGTGACAAAAGGACAAAAATCACAACCTGAAAAATAATCCTTTTTCTTTCTTTTATCCCAGATATTTACCAGAAACAGATTTAAACATTTAAACCCAAAAGAAAACGTGACAACCAATAAAAACGTGACAAAAAACAAGCAGGTGTCTGCATTAAAGAGAGTAGAAAATTTGAGCATGTGGAAAAACTGATTCCAGGTACTGAAGGTAAATCTGGGGATGAGCCACTAGAGGGCAACAGCGGTCAAATAAAGCTCGGACAAAATTTTAACATCTGTTTCCCAACAAACATTTAACTTGTACAAAATATAAAAAGCGACTTTTTACATAAAATGTTTGCATGTTTAAGTCGTTTACAGCTCAACTGTCCAGTTTGTGGAACAATTTTGTGAGTTGAATACAGCTGGGCGTCCAAACAATGAGCAACAAAAACTGGTTTTCAACTGAATAAAGTATCAAAAATCTTGATAGTGACATTTTTCATCTAAATTTCTGCAGTCTGACTGGTATCAGTTGGGAATTATTTAGTCCATCTTCTGCTTGAATGTAATATTTTATTAGATTAATGTGCTTATAATTACTTTATTTAAAATTGATACTACAGGTGAGTCAGCTTCTTTGAAGCAGCTTGACATTTTCTGCTGTAATAGCATGAAATTAATCAGTGCTCTTCAGTTATTACATTTATTTCTGGAACTCTTTGTATCTTAGCCCATTTTTAAAATTTAAAGCAATAGTAGCTCAAGGAGTAGCTTGATTTTTTTTTTTTACACAGATTGTCTAATATTACACATCGTTACAGATTTAATAAATATGGGAAAAATCATATTTTTGTAAAAGTTAAAAGCTGCAGCTTTAAGGAAACAAACAGTCAGAAATAACCAGAGCCAGGGTGAGGGTCTTAGCGCTGTCAATCACTTGGGCTGCCATCCTTAGTCCTATTTACAAATCCAGCTGATTCAACATTGACTGCCAAACATGCTAAAGCTAGTTAGCATAGTCACCGATGAAGGCGGATAAACAATTTTCCTGCAACAGTAAGTTGTTTTTCTATCATTAGCACATTGAGCAGCGTACAGGAGAGTGATTGACAGCGCTAAGACCCTCCTCTTTGCTCTGATTGGTTGTTTTTGACTGGATTGCAGACAGTAATAGTAGCTCAAGGAGTAGCTCGATTTTTTTCCACATTATCTGTCTCATATATTGTCACGACATAATAAATACAGAAAGAAACATACTTTTTTTTGTAAAAGCTACATTCTACAAACTTTGACATATTTTTGTTGATTTTGTGGGGGATCAGTTGCTGAGGACTTTGGATCAAGGACCCCGCTCTCCCCCTCCCTTCCATTAAAATATGAGTCTATTATCTGTTCCTATGAATGTTTTGTTTTATTAAAAAGCACATTGTCCATGTTTAGCAGCCTATTCACGTGTATGTTGGTAGCTATTGGGACTGAGAGTGAAACAAGTTTGGACAGTGATCATTTTCTAACAGGCGCTTAGGGCAGCCTCGGGTCGGAAGGGTCCTAAGTTGAAGAAGAAGAAAAAAAAGATGGCGAATGTAGCCGTTATAGTGTAACGGACGGATCGATGAACGTGTTTGGTATGTTCAGAAAAAAGGAAGTAAAGAGAAATTTACAACCACCGCAGGTCTCGACATCACTTTTGTTCGAGTGTCCAACAATTTGATTACATTTATCCTTTACAAACAAACACATGACGCTCTAACTATTTAACATGACAGGAAATTGGGCCGTTCACACGTCATAAATCAGCCGCGCTGCCGGAAGCGTCGCCTGCTCTCGTCGTATCGAGCATTTTGCAGCCGCCATCTTTCTCACAGAGCCGCGTCGTTTGTCTCCTGCTTTGTGTCTCCATCAATCACCATCTAAATCATTCCTGCTTCTGTCAACATCGCCATTTGTCATGTTGTCAAACACAAACAAACGTCTTCACCGATGGCCGCAGGTTGGAGGCGCCGCGACGTGGGTGGGGAGAAACACTCTGCTGTCCACGGATACAATCTGTCGGAATCAGCGGTAATTCCCCGGAGAATCAATAACAAATCCTGGCTGTCGGGAAAAAGTATTGCTGCTCCGGAAATAAGATAAACAGCCTTTTCCCCCAGCCAGCCACAAACACACTTTTCTATAGTGGAGCAGTTTGCTTTGAAAAGAGACTGGACCCTGTTCACACACAGGCGCAGTCAGGATTAAGGTTTTTAGTTTATTTCTGAAAGAAAAGTGGTATATCCAAACAAACAAAAAAAGGTTTTCTCTGACCAAATCAATGACAGCAAAGTAAAAAACTCTTTATGTTTTTTAAACTCTTCCAAGTAACAGTTGGACAGTAAGACTTCCAGTGTTTTGAGGTTTGCCATTCAAAAAACAAAATCTCACCAAGTAGTTTTGGTCTAGTTTCTAGTGCAAATATCTTAGTAAATAAATGTGTTTTAATGAACTGGGAGTCAGAGGAAAGTCAACAGATCCTCTCTGCTCCAGTGCAGCCATTCACTGTAAAAACACTAAATCTTATCAAGTATTTTTGGTGTAACTTCTAGTGAAAGACAAAACTAATTTATACGTAACTTTTCGGCAAGACACAGGAGCGTTTTTTTTTTTTTTAAAAAGTAAACAATTTCTTATTATTGATGAAAAAGTGCTAGTTCCGCTACCAGGTTATTTCAATTATAATACATTTTCGCTATGTTGTAAGAGAAATAATCTAACAGTGGAACTACAACATTTTATTTAAATTATTGACTTAAACTCCTATATTAGTTAGTTTTGTCTTATTTCAAGTGTAATTAGATATTTGAACTAGAAACTTGACCAACAATACTTGGTAAGTTTTTTGTTTGCAGTGTTTTTTTCTTTATGAATGATTTCAGAACCATTTGTGACAATTCAAATATGCCTTATTTTTGCAGCACACAACATTGTATAACTGTATTTTTCCCTTTATAAATCTGAGGGTTTTCTGGCTGAGAGGTCAGCATGTATCCATGAGGAGCTGCTGCTCTGTGATGCCTGCAGCCAGGATGCTTGTGATGAAATTAGTTTCCACAGAAGATCATTTCGAGTCACAACTGGATCCCATCAGGATTGTCTTGATAACCTTGAAGGGTTGGGAGGTTGCAAAACATGTCCTGCAAAAACTAATTTTTAGCTCTTTTATTTGTTAATGTACTTAGTTTAGACAAACTCTTTAGCAGCTAGATAGACGTCACTAGATGTGTTTCCATTAATCATATAATTGTGTAAATTGGAAATACAAAAATAAATTTGTTTTAATGAAAACATGGCAGGTTTTTTTTTTAAATCAGGTTTTTCATAAAAAGGCTATTGAGCTAGGACAAGTTGTTTTGGAAATACTTTTTTGCATCACATGCTTTGAATGATCAACGACTGGATGTTACTACTGGCGGAAATGACGAAGAAGACAACAGGAAGTGGTTGGAGGATAATGGCGTGATGTTTTTATTGACTAATCACGTGAACAAACTTACTATCGTATGATTTGAATTGCATTTTTATTAAATAGAAACACCACAAATGCAAAATAGTTTTTTTCCCCAACATTACCAGAATATCAACAAAATTTGCAGTAGAAATGACGATATTGTTTTAGATGATTAGGCATTTGCATTTACTGAATTCAGGTGTGTTATCTGATGTTTAATCATTGTTTCTTTTCAGCACCTTTTACTAATCTTCTCCAAGGAGGTTCAGCCTCGTTTGAACTGATTTCTGGTTTCTGTTCTTAAGAACTGGCCACTGCAGCCTGAATGTCTTCCTCCATGTCTCACTGAGAAGCAACCTCATATTTCTGAAATTCCAATTTGAACAACTATTTTGTCAATGGAAACGCAGTTATTGACGAAAGACGTCAACAACGGCGGCTCAACGATGTTCAGATGGTTCCGAACATCTGGACGAATCTCAGTGGGGAACAGCTTAGCAGGCGCTGCGTTTCCATTGATCACAAAATTGCACAAACTGGGATTACAAGAATAAATTTGCTTAATGAAAACAGGCCAATAGAAAATGGTATAGAAGATATATCACACTAAGTTAGTGCAACTTTAGCATTAGCAGAGCAAATGTTTATGATCAGCACTTTGGAGCAGAATTAATTTTATGACTTGTGCTTTAGGGTTAGCAAAACTAAAGTGCTTTAGCATTAGCAGAATGAAAGTGATTAGTGCTTCAAGGTTAGCACAACTCATTTTGTAGTTAGCAGTGCGCACCAATGCTAGCTGGTATTAATGAATCTCACTTCATCTTCTGCTCCTCTATCACTGATGAGGTGACTTGACTTCATTCCAACTTCCAGATAATCAGGGTCACAACTGAACTGGGACCAACCTCTGTGGCTCCATACTAACAGGTGAGACAGGTGATGGGAACACATGGAGGTAGCTTCCCACAGGAGATGTACCAGAGACAACATCACCCCCAGGATCGTAAGGTTACTCAAACCCCCCTCACCTCATTAAAGGAAGGGTAAAATTATGAAGTGGAAGCATCTGATAATGAGCAGACCGTGTCTGTCTGGAGCACAAAAGCTTTTATCCTCCAATTCAGTCTCTGACAGAATCCAGTGAATCCTCAGAGGAATTAACAGAAAAGCCTCTCTGTCTGCTGAAAGTATTGCTTTTCAAGAACCAAGATAAACGGTCCAATTTACAGCCTGAGCACAGAAGAGCTGCACCGTAAAGCATTTCCTCTCATACCAGAGACGCTTACTTCCCCCGACTGTATCTCATCTCTCATGTTTACATTTGGAACAACTTGGAGTTATTCACAGACTCGCATCGTGTCCTTATCTAACTTTGCAGCTCAAAGTTACGTGATTATATAAGCTGCCGTCTCATTGGCTCGGTGTGTGGATGGATTTAATGAAAGGACGCTGGTAGAATGTTCTTGGAACGGTTCATCCTCCGAATGCTTCATTAGACGCCATCATTGGCACATAAAAAAAAGACGAAAGCTTTTAATGAGTCAGCGTGGCACATAGAAAACAGGCGGCTAGTTAAATGTGCTGAGGACGGCCATGTTTGGAGGCTAAAATGGCAGGAATCCATGGAAGTAAAATCTTTTAATCATTCGACTGATTCTGCTGCATTTTAACTCGATGGTGGAGATCAGATCTGTGGAGACTGAAGGCAGGAGAAGCAACGAATGCCTCACTTTATGTGACGCATTTAGACATGTTTAAATAAGTGGAAATAATAAAATTAGGGATGGTTAAATTCCCTTCAGCTTCAGGGGCTTTGAGTAAACTGGGTGACATTGTTAGTGTCTCATTTTCAGGCATTAGAATAGATCAGAGTCTTTACTGCTGTTCCTGGAAGCTGCTGTCAAAATTTAAAGGATTTGTTATAAAACAGGTACTTTAAGAGGTCATTCACACCAGCCCTGTTTAGTCCGCTTTAATCCAACTCCAGTTCACTTGCCTAGAAACTCTGGTTCGTTTAGGGAGTTGCTAATGCTAATCAACCATAAAAATCAGACTTTGTTCTCTCTTCAAACCTTGGTCTGGGTTCAAATACATATGTGAACACTAAGCTGACCGGAAACTGTTCCAAAAGCAGGAAGTGGACTATAACGCAGGGCATTCTGGGTAAATACAACCAAAACAAACGTGCTAGATTTGTCAGACTTCCTCTGCAAAAGCTGCTCTGTCAGGAATCCCAGGTAGCCACAACGAGTTCTACGTTTCCTAATGTGTTTAATGTATTTTTCATATATACTGATCGGCTTTAAATTAGCAAAACATCGAAATCAGACATGATTTTTGCTAAATTTTATTATTTTTGTTTCCATTTGGAGAACAAGGAAGTTGTGTTAGGCGTCTTCAGAAGTTTTTGTGTTGTTTCCTTCAGGGGTTGTTCCTGCAGCGCCCCCACAGGCCAGGAGGGGAACAGAGTTTGGCTTGGTAGTGCAATGAGAAATAGAATCAGAAGCTGAGAATGTAACAAACGTTTCATCTTGGTTCCCAGTCGAACTGAGTCTATCGGACTGCGCTGGAGCAGAGATGCAGGCAAAAGTTGGTTAAGGTCTCGTATGACTTTGCTGCACACTTTAAGTTTTGACATTTTTCTGTGGGCTTGAAGAAAAGATCAGCAGGTCACATTAATTAGCAGCTGTGTCTTATGCAATAATATCCATGACGAATATTTGGTCAATCCAAGCATGAGAGCATTCGACAGATTGGCTGATGGCGTCTCTGCAGCAAAGGTCAGAAAGCCTCACAGTATGAATGTTTGCAGAAAAAACCAATCATTTCTCAGCAGGTAAAAGCTACTTGAATTAGAGCTGATAAAAATAAATTAGTTTGATGTTTAAGTGAGAGGAAACAGATATTTTCACAGGCTAAATTATGTTCTATGAGCAACAATTTCCGATTTGGGTGAGAATAAATATGAATGTTGATGTTCCCTCTTTCTGCATGAGTTCATGTCCAGCTATCAATGATTTATTAGTTACTATAATTTCTTTCAGGACAAATAAACAAACAGGAAGAAGGATTTTGTTGACTTTAACAGCTGAAACAAACAGAACGTTGTTCATTATTGATGAGAAGCAGCTGAGAATATGGAGTAAACACATTAATGGTGGACGTGAACAAAACTAAAGGAAATATCTAATAATACATTTAATATTTTTCATGTCACTCTGTCATCTATAGTGAAAAGGATGAATTTTTATTTTTTTATTAATTTCTAAATTCATTTCTTCATGGGTTAGGATGAAACCTCTGAAGATGAAGTGTGTCATCATTTCTGAGGTGAAAAACGTAAAAATGTAAAAACCTAAAAGCTCTTTCAAATTGAACTGTCTCTGAAATGCTGATACTCTGGACCAGATGGTGACTGATGGGGATCCAGTTTGGTCCTAGTGGATTTCCAGGTTCTGTCATTTTGTTGGTTTCGCTTTCTTGACTGGATTTTTGAAAATGTAAAGATTCTGTTCTTTTCAGCCTTAGATTCACAAAATCGATCCCAGTTTGTTGGCAGATGTTTTACTTTTCATCTTCTGTATTTTTTCAGTCATTTTCCACTTCTTCTTCTTTTTCTGATTTGGCAGGAAAAAGCCAAATCAGAAAAACAATGTTTTTCTCCATTGTTCTCCTCTTTTGATTGTTTCTTTTCCTTTTCATTCTTCCCAGCATCTTTTCCCTTTGTTGTTTTCTTTACTTTTGAATTTATTTTAATCTTTGTTTTTCCATTTTCTTCCTTCTCTCCTCTTCCACTTATTGATATTTTCTCAAGCTGCATTACTTTCTCGTTCTCCTTCCAAAGCTGGAAAAGAAATACTTATACTTTCTTTTTACCAGGTGGATGTTTATATACCTGCACTTGTACTTTTTCATATCTATGTCTTTACTTACAGCATTAGTAGTTTAGGTAGAGAAGCTGCTTTCAGATGTTTGCTGTTTCCATTGCATGCAAAGCAGGATGTATTATGGGTTTATTCTTGTTTTATTGCCGCTCTTTCATACCCACTAATCTAAAAGTCACACTTGAGTTTATTTTGCATATCAGAGTGGAGATTGAATATCCCTTTTTTATATTTTATTTGTAAAATATGTTTTTTTACGCCTCATGTTCTTGCCATTGATATATATTGTTTATCTATGGTCTATTTTTGTATTATTATTTGTCAGCATTGTTTTGTTTTTGTTTTTTTGTGTTGAAGACAACAGAACAGCCACTGAAAAAACAAAAAACGTTCTTCTCAGAATTCTGAAAAAAGTCAGAATTCTGAGATTGAAGTCCAAATTAAAAACCCTCTAAATTTTAAGAAATATAATTCTGGGAAAAAAGTTGGAATTCTTTCTGCTTTTATTTGATTTTTATTTTCAGTGGCACTAATTGTCTTCCGTAGAAAACTGGTGATCATTTCACTTCCTGCAGCCTCATGTATCTTCTTTGGTCCTAATCAGAGACTCTTTTTCATCCGAAGTGATACAAGAGCAGAGCTGTGTTTTAAAATGTACCAACTATATAACAAAATCAGTTCCAACAGTTTTATTCCCATATTTCATGGACTAAAAATATTTTTATGATCTTCTTGCGAAGAGTTTACAGTTCCCCTGAAATCATAAATAAAATATGGCTCTTCAGTCATAAAGGAGTGCGTTTTATACTGCAGGTGCATAAGCTATTTGTTTTGAATTTTTATGGAGGTTTTACAGCTGCAAACAAAAGTCAATCATTTGGACTGAGGGTATAAACGACTGAAGGTTTGTGATTCATTGTCAGTCTCATGAAATTCCAGTGAAATAGATGGTGTTTGCGGTTTACCACAGAATGCTCTATAATTATGTTTTATCTGAAGCATTGCACTTTGTTGAGTCACAGAGAAATTAAATTGAGGGCTGCTGCCAGTGTCTACACTGAGCTCAGCTGGTTTGTTGTTGGTTTTTCTGAAACATCAGCTGCTGTTCAGGAGCTTTGGAGCCAGATGTTATAAATAGAGCTCAGCCTTTTGGAGTTGGGATGTGAGTTTTGGCTCATCTGGAGGTTCAGGAAGCAGAGCCAGGTGAGTGTGTGATCAGAACAGCTGCAGCTTCGTCAAGATTTCCTCTGCAAAAGCTGCTCTGCCAGGAAGCCCAGGTAGCCACACCGAGTTTGAAGTTTCCTAATGTGTTTGATGTATTTCTCATACGTGATTGGCTTTAAATTAGCAAAACATAGAAATCAGACGTGATTCTTACAGAAAAGTGGACACTCAATGAAAATTCAAAACGTATAATAAAGGAGATAATAGGGTTATTTTACTGTAATGTGAAATATCCTGCATGAGCAGCATGTGCAGAAGCTTTTCTCTTGTTTTCACATGTCAGTATTGGGTTGTTTTGGGTTCATTTGATTATTTGTTCCTAATTCCATTATTATTTTTGCTTCAGTTTCTTATTTCTCTTAAATCAGTCTTGTTTCTATTTTCACATCTGATAGTCCGGTAGACTCGATACGATTTGGGACCAAAATGTCTTGAGTCAAAAACTTTTAAAAAACTTGTTCCCCTCCTGGCCTGTGGGGGCGCTGCACCAAGAACCACTGAAGGAAACGACACAAAAACCTCTGACGACACTGAGAGCAACTTCCTTCTTTACAAAATGCAACAAAATGGAGGCTGTCAGATTTTAGTGGTTGTATTTTGTTAAAGGAACACAAGCCACTTGCGCTATGCTAACGGACCGCAGCAGAGTTCACTTCAACAGAACCAACCGAGGTTTGGAGGTTTGTTGATTCCTTCCAGTGAGCTTAAAACTTGACATATATTAACCCCCAATCAGCCCATTGTTCTGATATTTTGGATATTTTTTCCTGTCTTATAAATCGAATATATTTTAATCTCCAACTCATTTTCTTACCTAAACTTTCCTCTTTTCTTTGGGCACAGCTCAATAAACTGTCAGTCAAGCTGAGGAAAAAATTATGAAAGCCCAAAACAAAGTTTTATGGTGCTCTATGATAATGTTTGATTTGAATCATGTCTTTGTCAATGTATTCGGTTTAAATGTACTTTAACTTGGTTGTTTTTATATATTATTTTGTTCCAGCCACTAAGATTAATGCATTTTATTGGGATTTCATGACAGACCAGAACTATTTACACAGCCTTTTACAAATTAATCCAATGCAACCAGCTCCTGTAAGAAGTCATATAATTAGTAGATAGAGTCCAGTTGTGTATATTTTATTCTCAGAACAAATGTAGCTGTACGGTGGAGGAGAATATTAGGATAAGACAAACATTGTTTATTCAAATCCAGCTCTGCTTATTTCTGCAAATATTTAAAACACAAATGAATCATATTTTGCCATGTTTATGTTCCATATATTACATAAATATGTAATATATGGAACATAAACATGGCAAAATATGTTTGCCATGTTTATGGCAAACATATTTGCCATAAATATGTTTATCATATTTATGGCAAACATAAATATGGCAAACATATTTATGTTTGCCATATGGAACATAAACATGGAACATGTTTATGTTCCATGTTTATGGAACATAAACATGGCATATTTTGCTATGTTTATGTTCCATATATTACATAAACATGTAATATATGGAACATAAACATGGCAAAATATGATTCATTTGTGTTTTAAATATTTGCAGAAATAATAAACATAGGATACATAGGATGTTTATGTTTATGTTCCATATATTACATATCTATGTAATATATGGAACATAAACATGGCAAATATTTGTATTTATTAATATATTAATATTTATATATTACATAAATATTACATGTTTATGTAATATATGGAACATAAACGTGGCAAAATATGATTCATGCCCAATGTTCAAAACGTTGTGTAGTTATGCTATTCCTTATTAGAATAATGCTACACGACCTAGCTCGTTAGCATAATGCTATGTTGCTTCAATCCAGAATTAAATACTATTGAAAATTTGTGTCATAATTTTCAGTTTTGTTCAGAAACATTTGATGGAGTTAAAACAAAAATATTCAAAATTGTAAGTCTATACATGTGGAAAGTTGGTAGAAACGTAATCAGAAATACAGCTAACTGTAGCAATGTGATGACCACTGATTCATATGGGGGAGCTAAATATATGTTAACCATGGATTATTTGTCAGATTTATTTTAAACAGTGTTGCTGTCAGCATCCTGCAGCTGCAGGGGGAAATGAAAGGAGGCTCAGCCTGACTGAGGTGTCACTTTGTGGCTCATCCTCTGAGGCTCATCTGGCTTTAATTTGAAACCTTTTCTGATATTTTATTTTCTGACCAGCCTGAGGATGTTTGATGTCACATCTAACACCTGATTATCCAGCTCAGTTGAACACATTTGTAAAGAATACAGCAACTCCACTGCTTTACAAAACAACAGGATTTTATTATCATGACACATAAAACATTCAGCTGAAACAGAACACAGCGATGGAGGGTTTATATAATATTGCTGGTTTGACATTACAGTGTGCTTATGGTCCCACAGGTTGAGTTTATTGAGGTTGAAGTAAATATTTACAGAAACTTTCTCTGATATTCTCATCCTCATGTGGTTTTCTGTAAAATAACGGAATGTTTTACCCCTAATAATACAGTTTCTTTGTTGTAAGTGTTGGACAGTCACTCCAGCTGCGCCTGAGCTGTGCAATAATTAAAAAAATCTGAGCGTAATTACAAAGGGATTCAGTGAAAGTTTCTCTTCTCGGAGCTACATTCCGACCCGCAGAGGCTCATAAGCACTTCAGCAGGAAGAAGTTGCAGAAAGCTCCCCGGGGACAGTCGCACATCTTCCCGATCCGTGCGCCTTTCCTCACCGCGCACTGCTCTCCAACATCACACTGGCCAAAACACAAGGTGTTTCATTCAATTCTAAACACATATATGAAAAGTTTGGTGGAAAAAAATAAAATTAAAATGCGTGTTTTGCATCTATACCGTTGGGACTTGACCAAATTTCTTTTCCCACGATGGAAGTCGTTTAGCCTGCAGCTTTTCAAGAACTTCTTGTAGAGCTCCAAGCTGCGAGGAAACGGAAAGTTCAGGTGCAAAATGTTATTATTTGCACATTAAAAACTATATGCCATTTTACTTTTAGTTGGGCTTAAATGAAAGTTTAAGTGAAGCAATCTATCTGCGTAAAAATATCTAAATATCCGGGATTTTGCAAGGAAGGACTCACCAGCTGCTTCTCACTGGTCAGGTTCGGTCCTTTGGGGTAAAAGTCCCGCAGCGCCCTGGGGCTCAGCTCCTCCTCGGACTCCGCATCCAGCGGCCCCTGCGCTGCGGCTCCGGCGGCGCCGGCGGACAGCAGCAGCAGCGCGCAGAGCAGCAGCCTGGAGCTCCGCATGGTCCCGGTGCGCGGCGACATGTGGCCCTTTGCCCCGATATCAGATAGAACTCAGCTGCGCAGCGACAAACACCTTTTATGGGAGACGCTCCATCTGCTTGCTCCACCTTATTCTTTGATTTTTTTTTTTACCCCCCACCCTCTTTTTGTCATGCGTAACAGCCGCCTTGGGTGAGTCATCGCGTAAAAGTTGCTGGGCAAGAAAAGCTCCGAGACGTCAACAATAACAGCAAGGGGTCGATGCTGACAGAGTCATGGATGACTTGGGTATGAAATAGCAGCTTCATGTAAACAACACGCAGTTTATTCTCAGCCAGCCAGATTATCGCAGTACAAACATTCGATCTTTAAATTACCCAAAAATCCCCTTCAGTAGATGCGCTTCCATTATCCATAAAATAGCTCAAATTGAAATGAGGAAAATTAATTTCTTTAATTGAAAAACAAAACAAAAAAACTCCCATTGTTCGATTAGAAAAAAGGTCTGCGCTAAAGGCGTTTATTTGTTTATCGAAATAGATGGGTTTGGCAAAACTGCCACGTCAGTCACGTGATCGGCAGCCGGATGTTGCTACTGGCGTAAACTATGAAGAAGACAGGAGGAAGTTTTTGAATGCGTTTTAATGACTTATTGCTTGAACAAGCTTATTTATGTTTGATTTTTAACTGTATTATTTAATGGAAATAATTGTGTTTTTTTGACATTGGCAGAATATTGACAAAGATCTTCACATATTTTTAATAGAAACAGTGAGATGTTTCAATCCCTCCTTGCATCAGATGAAGCTCTGCAGATCATTTCATGCATTTAAACTGAATCAGGTTATTATTGTGCAAATGATCCAGATTTAAACGTCATAATCTTCCTTTGTTCGGTCATATTTTTAATAGTCCGCTGTCTGACATGCAAAATAATTCCTCTGAAGATTGAAATTAGTCTTCAGCCTCACTGAAAAGTGCCTGAAAGAATCTCTGAATATCAGCTGTGATCAAACTTTATTGGGTGAAGGAGCCTGAGAGAAAGTTTGTTTTTCTCATGGATGTTGATGCGGAGATGAAGTTCTTGTTTTTCCATTTCATTTCTCTGACAAAAAACAGAGAATTTCTTCCTTTAAATTGAGATTTTTTTCATTCTCACCCGACAAATTTGCTCAAAATCTCAGTTTTTGGGAGGAATAAGAAATATTTTCCTTGTTTTTCTTCTTCTTCTTGGCTTTCTGTGGGATGATGTGCTTCAGAGAGATTGGAAACGTCTTTCCCAGATTGATTGGCAGCGTCCCAGGTTGTATTTCAGAGAACTACAACGTCTCTTATAATATCCATGTTGATGACACACATCTTTATTTGTCTCCATTAACACCTCACTATAGTTCACTTTAATCACAGAAGTGGTGTGGTTATACATAAGTGATCACATTAGCTGTGTTTCTTGTGTGCAAACCTTTAGCCATATTCTGCTAAAAATCATACATTTTGCAATTGCAGTGTATATAAGTTTGCTCCCGATAGAAGTTATTAAAAACATGTTGCACCATCATCATCCTACCACTTCCTAATGTTTTCTTTGTCGTTTCCCTCAGTAGTAATGTCTGTTTATTGATCATTTGACTCTTGTGATACGAAAAGTGTTTCTGTTGCAGTTTGGTGGAGTTTTTTTGATCCCTGTGTTTCTATTATGTAAATTAATTTTCATAATTCCAATTTGTATAATTACGTGGTCAAGAGAAAAGCAGCTTCTAATGAAGATCAGTTAATTAATTTCACCCGACTGCTAAACTTTTCTCATTTGTACAGAAGCAGTGAAGGTGGATTTGTTTTCTGCACTGCAAAAAATACTGAATCTTACCAAATATGTTTGGTCTAGTTTCTACTGTAAATATTTGAAAAAGTATCAAATTAACTTTTCAACAAGATGCAGCAGCTTGTTTTAAGTCAGTAATTTGTTAATATTGATGAGAACGTTCTAAATCCTTTAGCAAATTATTTCACTTGTAAAATGGGAAGAATTTAATTTTATAAGTGAAATAATCACCATGTTTATCTGGAACTTTCCATCAATCTTAACAAATTATTGGCTTAAAAGAAGCTCCTATATCTTGCTTAAAAGTTACCTATCAGGTAGTTTTGTCGTATTTCAAGTGGTTTAAGATATTTGCACAAAAACGAGACCAAAAATACTCTGTAAGATTTAATATTTTTGCCTCTACTGGAGCATAAATGTACCTTCCTCTGACGTGACTTTCAGTGCATAAAAACGAGTTTATTTACTCCAAACCAGCCTGTGTTTGTTCACATGTGAAGCTTTCGCTCAGAGAAGTCGACGTTTTCTTCTCTGATCATTGGTTGTAAGGACTGCAGCCTGCAGAAAGTCGAGTCTAATCACCTAATGACCTCGGCGGTGCAGAGGAGCAAACGAGCGCGGAAGCGTCTCCTACAGAACCGAGCCTTTGACTGTAAGCCATGTACCGCATAAAAAACTAATGAAGTCATGTTTGTGAATGAAATGGCCCGGTTGTCCTGAATGAAACGTTAAATTGGCGTCTCCGTCGTTAAAGCCGGTGTTGGGAGGGAGACGTGAGTCATGCAGCTCCAGGCACAATCAAAGCTTCCTGCTCCTCCATCAGCGCCGGGTTTAAAGCTGGATCGCTGTAGATCAGGACGGAGGACATGACTGCAGCAGAGGACGACATGCAGCCTTCACCGTGTTACAGCACGAGAGTCCGGCTCTGCTTTCAGACACAGGATTTGCATTTTGGGCTTTTATTACCTCCAAGTAGCTTCAATTGATCTGGTTATTTATATATATTGAATGCCATCAGTTTTACTCCTTCACTGACAAATTGCAATAATTTCATCAGTTTATTTGCATAATAAGGGCGTCTCTTGGGAAGGGTTGAGTAGTAACTACATTTACTTTTTACTTTTACTTGAGTAACTTTTTTGGGAGTATTTTTACTACACTATTTTCATTATGAAGTATTTCTACGCGTACTTGAGTCAAATTTCTGTATTTTCTACCCACTGAATGAAAGACAAACCAAATTAATCTGACAGACACAAACCTGCAGTTTAAGTTTTAATAATCCACATGCCCTGTTTAAGAAGTATTGAAATGCACTTGTGCATTTGGAGATTTTGTGCTGCAGTTTCTTCCTTGTACTAAACTTTCTGCATGTTTGTCATGTTGTCATGTCCACAGATTTGTGCTCCGGCCATTTGGTGTTTCTCCCCAGGTCGTGATCTTCACCTAAGGAGGACATTTGGTTCTGTAAGTACCTGGGACTTATCACTGACAAAAAGCTGACATTTACTGAAAATTCAGATTTTAGAAAATACTGATATTTTATTGAGTTATTTACTGTTTTCAATATGCTGTTCTGTGATTACATGTTTTTGTTTTATTGGAGACAATGTAGTGTGAGGGCCACATTAAGAAAAAAACAATATTTTGAGAATAAAGTCTAAATAATATGAGAATAAAATTGTAATAGTATGACTTTATTCATGTATTATTTAGACTTTACTATAATTTTTTAGACTATTCTCAGAAAATTTTCACTTTTTTTCTAAAAATGTGATTTTATTCTCATAACTTTACTGTCATATGACTTATTTTTTATTTCTCAGTTTGAAAAGTTTTGACTTTTGAAATTCAGATTTCCAAACTTCAAAATTTTTTGAATTTTCAAATTTAGAAATGTACAAGTTTTTTCTAGAAAATTTCTGAGATTTATCTCAAGATCTCTGAGTTTTGTTTTGTTTCTGTTTTTTTAGCAAATTTTCCATTTTTCAAACTCAGATTTCCAATGTTTTTTCAAGAAAATTTCTTAGATTCATCTAAAATTTTCAGATTATTTTCCTAGGAAATGTTCAACTTTTCAAGCTCAGAAATTTCTGGGGTTTTTTAATAGAAAATCTCTGAGTTTAATCTCATATTTTCAGACTTTTAGGAGGGAACATGCTCCTGTCTAGAATGGCTCTAACACGTCGTCTTGCTCGTTACCTCGTTTTGCATCTGTTTGTCCAACGAGTCGCCACCATCCTGATCAGAGAAACGCTCACCTTCCTCTAACTCCTCCCCCAGCCTGACACTTCACCCAGTGACACAAATATAATCAGAACTCATTTTATTTCTAATTAAATACAGATGTTTTCCCCTTTTATTAGACCTAAAATCCTTTGCGTTTCTTCTTCTGCTGCACCGTGTGTCTGAGCCTGGTGAGTTAATGCCGACTGACAGAGCGTCTAATGAGCTCCCTGCCTCCAGCGTCTCCAGCAGCTATTAGCCCAAGAAGCATCCAATCAAGCTGTTTGTCTGTCAGTCTGTGTTGCAGTTATACATTAATTCATCCATGTTGGACCTACAACTGCTTTGCCTCTCATTGCATCAATCAAACCTCTTTTAACGAAACCTAATCTAGTACTTCGATAATAAGTAATGACAGACACATATCTGACTTAACATTTTTAAGACATTTCCCTGTAAAAACGGCCATTTTTGGTAGGGCTGTAGTGATACAATAATCTCACAATACGATACGATACATGATATTCTGGCCACGATGCGATATATATTGCGATATTCAGCAAACGATACAATTCAATACACTTTTGCGATTTTCTGAAAGATTTCAGAGGGACAGAGTGATTTTGGTGACATTTTGTGACTGTTATAAAGTTGGATTGAATGAATTTAACTGAAAACTGATTAAAAGCACCAACTACACAATACCTGCTCTGGTTGGACACAGACTGAAAGT
>CAEGAF010153146.1:0-36655 GCA_903067075.1 Micropoecilia bifurca
TCTATAATCAGACATTTAAGTGACTTGAAACCAGTCCTCCCTCCCTTGCACCTCCATACCCGGGCCCCCATCCGGCCCAGCTCGGGGGGCAGCGTCCCCCCCAGACCCTCCCACAGCTCTGCACCCGTGACTTTCCATGGAGCTTTGAAAAAAGAAGAGAGAGAAACAGTGCTTTGGCAGAAGCCTCTTCACAAACAGGAAAGCTGGCTGGATCTTATAGTTACAGAAGACATCCACTGCCAAACCATGATGAGAGGCACACGGCAGTGGCTGGATACCAAAACTGTGCCACTGTCATCAGTCTGCACCTTGTAATGCCACCCATCATATTCTGGCTGCCTCATTCACAAACAGTATAACGGCATCTACATGTGTCTGCAGGTTGGACTACAAACCCCTTAACTGTCATGAGGACACCGGTGTCCTTATGGCCCCGTTGACTTGCATGTGGGTGTGTTTGGGGTGACAGTTAAGGGGTTCATATGTAGCAGTACCCTAAAGGTTTCATTGGAGGACTTCAAACAGACTCGAGTGCAAATTAAAACATGCCAGAGTTGACTCCTGGACGACTTCCGTCTCAAGCGTAGATGTGACCAGGACCACCAGTGTGTGTGTTTTCAGCACCTAGGCACTCCTGGCTCGGCTGACGGCTGGACTCGCTGGATTTACTGGATTTGATGACACCGGTGTAGTCGTGAATCCCGATCTCCAAGTTCTTGGCCCGCAAGGCGGCAGTATGGAGCTTCTTTAGAAATTCTGGCATACCTGGCAGGGAGTTCACCAGCAATTTTACCCAGGAACATAAATATGCAACTAACTCAAAAAAAAAAACAACTCTCCAACATAGATAATAAACATGGACAGGATTCCTATAAAGCTGCAATTTCAAAATTCCAGGATTTCCCTAAATTTTCTGAAATATTATTCAGCTTCTGATGTAGGTATAAAATTTTTGAGGTTTAGCGTCAGTGTTTTTAAAGAATTGAAAGTTTTAAAACGGGCACGAATTCATTTTTAGTTACCGGAGCGACAGTCAAGTGTTGAGGATAGAACTCTGTATACAGGGTTTGTACACTTTTCAAGAATTTCCAAGGTAAATTTTCAAACTCTTAAAGCGCCAGACAGATCCTGTGTATGTTTGTCTAATGGGAGAACAGTTTTATACAAAATTTTCATAACATTATCTGCAGAGAAATGCCCAAGTCATATTTTGTTAAGAAAACATTTCCCTAATCTCAAGATGGTTTAGTAACAGCAGTTTGATTATGGTTCAGCATTCTAAAATGGGATTTCAGGTTAACCTTGTTTTGTCATGTAACAATTATCAACATGATGTTAGTTTTTATGTTGTTGATTACAGCTTAGCAGTGTCTTGAAGACAAAATTATGCGTTCTCAGTCATGTTTTTGGCACAATACAAATTTAGTTACGTCAAGATCACAAGATTCTGAGCTCACTTTGTTATAACCTTGATTAGATTAGATTAATTGTCACTGCACATTATTTTTAGTAGTAAAATAAGGTTAATAGTGCAACTTTGCTATACTGCAAAGTTGCACTATTAAGTCTCTATGATAAGTCTTTATTCAGACATATCATACCTAACAGAACATAGAAGAGTCTAGAAACCTTTGCTGAATAATCCATCTTTGAAACCCCTAAAATCTACTTTTCAAGACAGTGAAGGTGGTTATTTCAGCTCCGTCTCTGGAATTGGTATATTAAATATATTTTAACTGAATGTTTATATACAGCTAACAAGAGTTAAAAGTATAAACTGTAAGTTTAGGGCAGTGAAAAAAAGCTCACCAGTTGACACCATCCAGCTCATACAGTAACGAGGAAAGACCGTCTGTGGGTCATCACTGTAGGTCAGCAAGTAATCAAAACCGTTCTGTGAAGGAAAAGGCCAAATCAATACAAAACTTTAAAAACACAATTTTTATAAGCTTGAAATAACTGAATAATTCAAAACCGATTACAAACCTCATCAAAGGACGTATGAGCACGAATGACCAACTTTGACTGGTATGAGCGGACCCTCACAAATTCTTGAGTCTCTGGGACTCTAGGATGCTCCACGGCTCTACACAAAACAACAACACACTCCAAGTTACTAGACACACGCATCATTCGGTTTGTTTGTGTCTGTAAATGTACGAAACACCAATCAAGTTTACAATTAGATGCAAATATTTATGAGCCCCACCTGGATACCAAGACCATCATGTTCTTTTCCTCGTCAACTTCATACCGCCGCACATAAACATAGTCTCTTGAATACAACGGGTACTGTGAAGGAACAATAAAGACAAATTTGTTTCTAAAACTGAAAAATTGTGGCCATTTCAAAACACTGCGTGGAGGATAAGCAGCAAACTTACTGGAAAGCGTGTCGCCCAGTGCAAAACTTCGGAGCCCGTGTTGCCGTCCCTGTCAACCACTTCAAGCTTGATGACCAACGAATCCCACGTCTTCCTGTAGTCGGTGTCCAACTGAGGGAAAGAGGGAAAGTGTTAGTAAATACAGAACAAGCATTTATGGTTTACAATAACCTTGTGATACAAATTTTTAAAAGATGTTGCGAGAAAGAAAATGCTAATTTAGTGCGTTTACATCTACGCGTATCAGTCAGGCCATGTAAAGCGTAATTCCGTTAGATTCCAATGCTGCGCATAGCTATAAGAAAAATAAATACATTTCAGACTTCCGGGCTTCCAGTACGACACAAACCTACCAGTGGATGAGAGCGTGTCACCCTGAGATGGCGCTAGACATTTCTGTTCCAAATTTTAGGCTTTTAGAACTGAGGACATTTCAGTACAAAATATTATCTTGACTGGACTTTATCTTCATAATCAACAATTATTGAAACAGCAGAAGTGGAAGTTGACATTTTATTCAACAGTGTCATAAAGGAATATTAGTATATAGATTTCTTGGCATCTGGACTAAAATGAGCAACAGCTAACAAATCTAAAACACTTAAAACTTGTAAAATATACCCAACAAAAAAGGGAGGTAAAGAGTAAAGCTGCTCTTTTTGTCTTTGAAAGAGCCATGGGGTTATCTTCACTTAAATATCATCCATCCATCCATCCATCCATCCATTTTCTTCTGCTTATCCGGTGTCGGGTCGCGGGGGCAGCAGCTTCAGAAGGGAGGCCCAGACTTCCCTCTCTCTCCCCAGCTACTTCTTCTAGCTCCTCCATGAACCCCACTTGTTCCCAGGCCAGCCGAGACACATAGTCCCTCCAGCGTGTCCTGGGTCTCCCTCTCCTCCCGGTGGGACCTGAACACCTCAGCAGGTAGGCGTCCAGGAGACATCCTGACCAGATGCCCGAGCCTCAACTGGCTTAAATACCAAACAGCGTAAAAAGCACTTTCAGAAATTCCTATGACTTGCAAAACATTTTTCCAAGCCCATCTTTTTTCTATCAGCTTCCAAGTAGTAGTTCCATTCGACAGCTCTTCTAAATGTGACACAGACTAAGTGGAACATAATGAGATTAATGAGAGTTTACCTGGACATTGAAGAACTGTCTTGGTGTGACATCGTTGTAGGAACCCAACACTGCAGGAAAAAACAAGAACGAAAATGCCAACTCAGATTGTTGTCCTACGCGCCCATCAGAAATGTGGGTGTCAGATAGCAACCACACTGACCTCTGTATTCATAGACCTGGGTGTCGGGAATATTCCTCCTCCACACTTTAACTTCCTTCTTGTCCACCACAGCTTCCCAGCCACTTTCCTGGCACGCGGCCGTTTTGTTAGACGTTGTTGTGAATAGCTTTTTCACAGCTTCCATGGCTTCCAGCTCGAGTCCACATCTTTAAAGAAACGCCAGTGTCAAAACAGGATTAGCACACAAGTCACAGCTCACACGATAGCTCACGGGGAAATCAATCCAACTCACTGCGGGTTGCAGGTACCAATTGGTTACAAGTATGCATGGGCCAGTAACAGGTATCAATGTATACCAAGGTTATAATAAATACAGAATTAGAACAAATTTTCTGTCATACAGTTGCTATGGATTAAAGTCCTGAAAATTAAATTCCAGAGAACAAGCTAGATTAACTAGTTTCTTATAGCTGCATAAAGTTTCATAGATTACTGCGAGTGTTACCATCTTGCAGTAAATGCTGACCTTAGCTGATTTATATCAGCTGTGGACAGCAAAAGTCCATCCAGAGGCCAATGTTGTTGGCAACAACAACATGAATGCAAGAACCTGAAATATAATAGCCGCCAAAATTTGCTTCAAAGGTCTCCTTTGCAATTGGAGACCTTGATCAGTGAGGACAACACTTTTATATTATGTCCGGCTAGTTAAGGAGCAGGCGGCACAGTGGGGCAGTTGGTAGAGCTGTTGCCTTGCAGCAAGAAGGTTCTGGGTTCAATTCCCGGTCTCTCTGCATGGAGTTTGCATGTTCTCCCTGTGCATGCGTGGGTTTTCTCCGGGTTCTCCGGTTTCCTCCCGCAGTCCAAAAGCATGACTGTCAGGTTAATTGGTCTCTCCAAATTGTCCCTAGGTGTGCATAGTTGTTTGTCCTGTGTGTCTCTGTGTTGCCCTGTGACAGACTGGCAACCTGTCCAGAGTGAACCATGCCTCTCACCCAGAACGTTAGCTGGAGATCGGCACCAGCAACCCTCCCGACCCCGTTAAGGGACAACGGTGTCAAGAAAATGGATGGATGGATAGTTAAGGAGCTACTATCAACTTGTTGTCCTTGTGTTAATCTCAAAAGAGCAAAATATTAAGCACAACAGTTGAAACTACCGTAGTCTATGCAACATACTCACCGTTTCATTTAAATAATGTGTTAAAATTGAGAAATAAATAAACATATTATCAACTATTTTATTTATAATGCCCTTTATATTTCAATTTGAAAAATAATATGTTAGACTATCTTAGTAGCAAACTGGTGCCTTTTATCCTATGAATAAAAATAAGCTGGCCATGTTACAAATTATTTTGCAACTTTATGTAAATACAATGCTATTTTTACTTAAGGTAATCATGTTCTGGGAATATACATGGAAATGCATTGAAACTAATGTCTCTAGCTGCAAGATTTTCCAGAGAAGGCTATTTCTTTGTCACAGTGATTGTTTTAGTTCCCTAAAATAGGATAATGTCTCTCCATCCCAGCTGTCCATGGTTGAGGTGCAAGGAGTTCTCACCTGTACATCTCCTCATCTTGTATCTTCTCTTTCTCCCACAAGAAGACTCCAGCCAGAGCCGCCACAAGCTTCCCAGTTGGGGCGAGATTGTTCTGAAACATGGCCCAAATGTTGCCAAACAGGGTCCACCTGGTTCGCTCGGAGTACAGGTTGGAGTAAAACTCGCCCACTTGGCAGGCGCGCCGGAGCCTTTGACCGGTCACAAAGCCACAGTGGTCAGCAAATATGGACCACAGTCCCTTCTTTTTCTTCTGACCCGAGGCCCTTTTGGAGCCCACACCTGCTCTCTGGATCCGGGAGAGCAGCAGGCCCAGGTTCCTGCCCAGCCTTGGGAACCTCTGGAGTTTCTCCATGCCTTCCTCCACTGTAGACCCGACAGACCTGCTGCTCTGGAGCCGCATTGCATTGACTCCGATCTCATAGATGGGACGTCGGGGCACGGAGTGAAACATGACTGACAGTTGTGACCGTTATACAAGGTAACTGTCAATCTCAGGACTGTGCAGAAGCAACGTTACCAAGCCAACGTTTTAAACAAGCCGGACGCTCCAAAAAGAACCACCATAGATTTACTCCTGTGTGTATAAAGAAGCAGGGTTTTAGTTAGCAGTAGTCATAACTTCACTCTGCTAGCAACTCTTGCTGTCAACGCCTGTGTGAACACGCTACATGTATCGTTAGCATTAGCTAGCAAGCTTTCATACTAACTATTTCGCCGCAAAAAAAAGAACTCAAACCCCTCTGACGCCACCGTTATATTCAAACTGAAACATAAAAATGTGCAACATAAACGATATGGTCACACCGGACCTCTATAAACCTCTATAAACCTGGTTATTTCTCATTATGACAGACTCACGCTTTCCAAACTCTACCATCTATTTGACCTCCTCTTCCTTTCGTGTCTTTCACGCCCACTCCTAAGACCCGCCTTCCTGAGCGACCGTTAGCAGTATATGGCATTTCTGATTGGTCGAAAGGGATGCCTGTCAAAGCTTCAGGCGCTTAAGTGCCAGCATGTATGTATGTCCGTTTCTTCCCTCAAAGAATGCTTTCCCCATCACACGGAACCTGGATCAGGTTAAGGTTAAATCACGATTTAAAGAACAAATTGTGCTAATACATCAACAGTAAATATTGTGAAGACAAAACGTTTATTTCTTTTAATATCTATACTTTTTTTTTATTTAAACGTTTGCTGGGGTTGTGTGTTTTATTTAGAAATGTTGATATTTTTGAAGAATACAGTGCTCAGTGATATGGATAAGTTCCGTTAAACAATAAGACAGACAACAGACAAATACTGTCACTGTATGTACCTTAAGAAGAATAAATTAATTAAGAGAATGTAGTTTCTAAGTTTATGAAGTTTCAAAGTAAAGTTAGTATCCACACTCCATGCCACTTGGTGGCAGTAATGTACCAATGTCAGCGATCATTAGTGACAACCTCAACCAGCATCATAGCACATAAAAAAGACAGGTCATTGAGACAGAGTTGCAGAGAAGTTTAATGCAGAGTTAGGCTATAAGACAATATAACAAATATTTTGGCAAAACACAGAGCTGTGTTCATTTTGTCATCCAAAAATGGATGAAAACAAGGCACAACTACAAATCTTCATGGAGTTGGAGAGCAGAAGAGCTGCCTCCAGTTACATGGGAACTGCAGATCCACGGCTCAGGTGGGAGAATCTGGTGAGAGAACAAATTTTAGACATAAATCTGCCCTTTTGTGAAAACTGAAACTCCACATCCTTCTCGCCATCACGCTACCACGTTTGTAGCAGCATCAAGCTGTGGATGTGGTTTTCTTCATCAGAGACAAGGAATCAATCAATCGAATTTTATTTGTATAGGACATTTCAGCAGCAAGGCATTTCAAAGTGCTTTAAATAATTAAAATAAAAACAGCATGTGACAGTGAATAAACAGTTAGAAAGACAAAGATAATTTAAAAAAAAAAAAAGAAAAAAGATTTAAAAAGACAAAAACATTAAAACCCACACCCGTTGTAGGACTTCAGTTAAACGTCTCACACCTCAGAGTTTTAGTTAAAACGACA
Source organism: Micropoecilia bifurca (assembly GCA_903067075.1). Lineage (NCBI taxonomy): Eukaryota > Metazoa > Chordata > Actinopteri > Cyprinodontiformes > Poeciliidae > Micropoecilia > Micropoecilia bifurca. Next base: position 7,258 of record CAEGAF010153146.1, read on the forward strand.
TTTAACAAGGATTCTCACACCTCACAGTTTTACTTCGTTTAACTGGAATATTTTCTGGGGGTCTTTACATAGACAGTGTGAAAGCGAAATAAAGAGAAGTTAATAAATAGATGAAATGTAAAGGTAAAAACATTAAAACATTAAAAACATCGAAGACATCAAAACCCTCTCTCTAACCCTAATTTAGCCATAAGCAACTCTAAACAGGAAGGTGACCAACAGTGATGGGAAGACAAATCCTGAAAGAAAATCTGTTTAGTGACTGCAAAAGACTAGATAGGGGCAGTGGTTTGTCTTTCAGTAGCATATTGACTAGGAATACTGCAAGATGGTTTAGATCAAATCATTTTTCAGTCAGAACTGAGAAAAAAATCCAACTGAGAATCTGTTGCAAGAGCAGTATGTTCTCCATCCAAGAATGAGATGCACTTTTCAGTCTCTAAAAATACAAAGTAGAAACATACTCCAAATATTTCCAGCTGATTTTGCAGTGAAAGACAAATCTTGCAAATGCATTCCACCCACTTCCCTGATTCTTAATAGAAAATAAGAAAATGTTGTATCCTCTCACAAAACAAACATATACTCTTCTGAGTTGGTATACCACACATAGTTCCAATAAAATACACAGATGTTTGTGGTTGCAATGTGTCAAAAAAGAAAAAGTGAGATGGGCGTGAACACTTTTGCAAGGACCTCACTGTGCTGACCAAAAATGTAATGTCTGAGCCTCCCTAATTGTAGAAATCATAGCAACACTCCCTTAAAGGATAAACAGAATGTCATACTGGATACCAGTAAGTAATTCTGCAAGTCATGACTCATCAGTGGAAGGGGGCAGAATGATAGATACAGAGACCACAGGACAACACTCTGACCCCATTACAAAATTGCAAACATTCCAAAGTCCCATACCAAATTAATTTGCCCTGTTCAATATGAGTACCAATAATATAAAATCTGTATCAGATTTAAAGGAGTTCCTCCTATTTACAATTTAGTAAACAAGCTCTCTTCACTCCTTTTAGACCTAAACTGAAAATATTCCTACAAAAGACATGGTTTACATTCGGTTACATTATTTATGTAAGACTAGCCCTATGGAGTCTTGGGTTTAAATGGCCGTTTTGGTCTAATTTTGAATTTACCCTTATATTTTCACCATAAAAACTATTTTCATTTCCTTGATTGGTATCATTATTTTCAGCACAACCTAAGCTTCATTATTTTACAGTGTTTGTTTCATTTTGACAAAACGCATTATGAAAAAACACACAAAAACAAAATCTGAGTAAAGAAAATCATGATATTTGTACTATTATAACATTTAAAAAATGATTCAGTCGTTTTTACAGCCTAAAATGAAACTTTCTTTTGTAAATTTTAAGAACTTGTGTACAAACATAGCCAAAAACTAATTATTATACTTTTTTTTTTTTACAGCACATTGCGGGCAATTTCCCAGGCGTTTTTTGTTTTTTTCATTATTTCCATGTCGGCTGCGTCTAAGTCTGCCTGCACATAGACATAATATAAACTCCTTATATTATGTCTATGTGCCTGCAGACCAGTTAGACAAAATGGCCGACAATACTTTCTGATTGGTTGCTTCAGACATGTGGTACGTTTGATGACATCGGGAAAATTGAGTTAATGTTGCATTCATTCACTTTTTGATCATAAAACATAAGTTATTGCGTTACTCTTTTTCGCCGCCTGACGGCGCCATCACGATCGAACATATTTCTGGTTTTATTTGGAAGTCAATATAAAACAAAATCAATATAAAAATACTACTTTTATAAAGCTAGAAGTCTCTAATGCCCGACAAAATTGAACTCAACACTTCTCACGCGGCATTATTTTTTACAATTTTCTTTGAGTGGCGGCAGTTCTTGCCCACTGTGGAGCGGGCATCGACTCCAGAGGGCTCTAGGTAGAAAATCAAACCCTTGTGTTTATTTTTTGTACAATAAAATAAGATAAAATAAAATGAATAAATAAATAAATAATAGTCATTTGTTCATATCAAAATTGACCTAAAGCAACAAGATAGTAGAAACAATTCAATTGTTGTTACCGTAATATGCGCCAAGGGGCGCCGTTTCATTTACGCAGTAAATGAGATTCATCAGAGAGCATTTCTAAAGTTAAAAATTAATTTGCAATGTAGATAACTTGCACCAGAAAGTTCAGCTCGTCGTATGTGAGTGACACTACTTTGATTTCACTCAAAAACTGACATTTGCTCTATATTCTACATTTACAGTCCCATGGAAAGTATTCATACCTTTAGGGGGTTTGGGTTGGATTTTTTTGTTGTTTTTTACATTTTTTCAGTTATTTCAAAGTCCATTGTATCTGATCTGGACTTCATCTACTTGACCTACATTAGCACATAATTACATAACTAAAGAAAAGTTGTTTTACCAATTTGCCATCTGAAATTCATTTCCCTACATCTTTGGAACGTAGCTGTGCTCATACTGGATGGAGGGTATTTTCAAATATTAATCTTCAAAGATTATCAACTGGCTTTACGTCTGGACTTTGACTGGGCCATTCTTTTTCAGAAATATGCTTTGATCTAAGCCATCTGGCCATATATTTAGGGTTGTTGTCATACTGGATGGTGGACGTTTTCTTTGTGAACAGAAATTGCTAAGTCTTGCTACAGATTCTTAATTGGTTTTATGTCAGGACTTTGAATGGACCATTCTAAACATGCAAATATGCTTTGTTCTAAGTGAGTGGTTCACAGAGTTGGGGTAAGGAACCTACTTGGGGTCATAAAGTGTTGATTTCTGAGATTTTAATTAATTAATTTACTCTGCAATAATAATTGTATGCTGAACCAATAGACAGTCACAAATGTCTGCCACTATTGTTTTGTGGGTATAAAAAAAATTGGAAACCACTGATCTAAGCCATCCTATTGTTGTTCTGCTGAAAGGTAAACCTTCGGCCACTCAATTCTTTTGCTGCTTCTAGTAAGTCTTTTTTTTCCTGGATTGTTGTGCCATCCTTGTTACCATCATTTCTGACCAACTTTGTTGTTCCTGTTAAAGCTTCCCTAAAGCATGATGCTATCACCATGTGAAAAGAAACATCAAGAGAGTGGACTCTGTTTAGTCACTTGGAAAGTGTCTAGATTTTAATTGGGTGTATCAGAGTAAAGGGGGGACAAATTTCTATTTTAGTATTTTCTTCTCTCTTCACAATTATCCTATACTTTCAGTTGCTTTGCTATACAATATGCATTTGAATCTTGAACTTATAATGTGAAAAATGCTAAAAAGCTTAAGGGATATAAAGATTTTGTAAAGCATCCTTACAAAATCAGCTTCATAATTTCATGCAACAAACAATCAGGTCAAATTAAAACACAACATGCCTTTTGCCAAAGAATCACTACTGCACTAGAAGACATGTGATCAGAGAAATAATGAATTTAGACCCTACAGTGTTGCTGGAGATCATGTGTTTGTTACTCAGGCTGTGGTGGATTTCAGCATCATAAGACTGTGAGGTTAGTGTTAAGAAACAGTTTTGAGTTTGTGCCCTTGTTTTTATAAAGTCTGCTTTTCTCACTGACCTCCGGTCAAGGTAAACAAGAAGGTTTCTCAAATCGGTTAATTGCTACGTTGAGGAAAGGTGGGAGCTGAAGAAGACACAAATTATATCCTTAGAGATTATGGACAAAGTTCTGGAAATTACCATTATAAAACCGTAAAAGTTACGTTGGAGAGTTCATGTGTTATCGCCATTCCTGTCATTCCGGTGCTTGGAAACAATTGCAATTATAATCCTTACTTTTGCATAGATAAAGCTGCCCTGATCCACAAAGGTGTGATGTCAATAAACAATGTGGGAAGGTAGACAAATAGTTAAACCCAAACACAAAGGGCCCTTTTGTTCCACTGACAATAAATCAGCCCTGTGTCTTTTTGTTCTACCTATTGAGCAATGCTTTTATGTGACATAATGCATCTCTGTTGACCATATATAAACCAGCAGTGACCAAAGAAAACAACTTTTGTTAGCGTGAATGTTATAATTTCCAGCTGGACGCACTTCAATGAGTGACACGTCTTCTGTAATGTGCCCAACATCACCGGCTCAGACTGTTTAGCTGTTTTGTTTCGTCCTGACATTGTTTTTCCATTTTTATGGAAACCAGACTGTGACGGGCTATTCTCCAGGGTTTTATGTGTGGAGGCACAAAATTCATGATTTCCTTCTTAACCCTGGTGTTTACAAATGGGGTCCAACTGACCCCACACCTGTAAAACTTGTATCATTTGCCACAGTCCTCCACGTTTGCCTCAGTCCTTGCACGCACAAGGGTTGAATCATTAAAACACCTTTGGATTATTTGGCATATGCCGTACGTGTGACCAAGACAGAACAAGAGCTGACATGTTTACATGACTCAGAGAACATTATGTTTTATTGCCAACATTATAATAAACAACCCAACCTATCTTGTGTCTTGTTTTTCAGGCGTTCTGTACTGGACGTTGACTTTCAAGTCTGTGTGACTTAAGCCAGTGTGAATGTAATGTCTTCAAACCTGCCCTACGGGGACTGTCCACCAGATTGACATTCTACTTCCTGTAAGAAGATTCACGGAAGACTTTTAACGGTTTCAACAGTTGTAGCAAGACTTTCTAGTAGAATTAATATATTTTACCAAAACAGTTCATAAAGAGTTGACAGATTACCAAAACAATCTCACGGTATAAAGGTAAAGGAGAGCACAAATAACAGTAATATGAAAACACTATGTACCATAATACTGAGAAGGCAGTGATTAAAAATACTGGGTAAATAACAAAACTGAAAGTTAGTTCCTAAATTGAAGGGATAAAGAAGATAAAAGTTGCTCAAGGAGGCCAAGAGACTGTCAGTAAAACTGTGGAAGCTGCAGGAATTCCTAACATGCACTTTTCATGTTCGACAAGTGTCAAAAATATCATATATTTCCATATGTAAAAGCTAAGATAATGGGTAATGAGAGAGAATCCTTTGCTTTAAAAAAAAACAACTAAACTTAACATTGTCCAAAGCAATGTGGTAGACATGGCCTACCAATGTGGTCTGGTCTGAAGGAACCAAAGGGAGATTTTTGGAACACCTTTTGGATTTCCAAAAGGTGTTTGGCGCAGAAACAGAAGTAAACATCACCGAATGAACACAAAACCCAAACAAAACATAGTGGTGGCTGCAACGTGCTCTATTGCATACTTGTGGTCACTGTTTTTGTTAAGGTGCATGAAATACTGAGCCACCTCAAATAACAGGCAGTTTCCATCAAAACATCTCGGATATAAAATTGAAAAAAAAAAAGAAAAAAGAATGGATGAACGCCTTGGAATGGCCCCGCCAGTGACCAAAGCCAAATCTAACAGTCGTTGCGGGGTCACCTAAAGACAAGACAAGAGATGTCATCACTAATGGAACTGGATAATTTTTACAAAATGTTCAAATACTAATAAATCAAGATTTGGCAAATGTCAGCCACAAAAGACTGGCTGAAAAACTTAAAAGGAGTTTCAACAAAGTATTATTACTCTCCAACAGATTCATTTATTATTAGTAGAGGTATAACACACTGAACAGTTGTCTTAGGTCCTAAAGTTTGTAGCACCCTCTAGAAAAGTTTAAATTCTCATACAGAATTAAGATTTTAGAAGATAATCATTAATAAAAGTTCTTTGAAATGTACTCTAAATGTTACTAAATTGCAAATTTGACCTGAAAATTATGTTTAGTTTGAAATGTATTTGGGAATTTTAATGAACTAGTATCTGTGCTATATGTGATCATATAAAATACATCTCCTTTTAGAGGTATATCAAAAGGTATAGATTTTTACCACCGGTCATATTGTTTATTCTTCCTATTTCTGTTCCAGAGTTATATTTCCAGCTATCTGTAACTGTTCCCCAATAAAATCTAAACAATAACTGACAGTAGTCCACGGTTTCTGATCAGTAAATTCAATTAAGCTTGTTCTTTCCTTCTTTTCTGACTCTATTTTTGACAAAACACTGTCTGCCGACCACCACTGTAGCCGACACCTTCTACAACACCCCAAAGTGTTGTTTATCTAAAGAATAATGTGAGGTGGTGACTCATGTTTATGTCAAACCAAACACATTCCTTGAGGAATCCATTTGTGGGTTTTCAGTTAACTTTTAGACGAGTTGTGTTAAAAGTTAAATAGTGAACAATTTTAAACTTTATACTCTCTGTGCTAAAAGTTTTTGGTTTGAGGATTACTGGCTATCGAATCAAAATTCTGCATAAGGCCTCTCAACAATCTTACTCACTGACTCTAAATATGTTCAATATAAATAAAATTTACTTTTCTCATATTGACACTTTTGTTGATATGCTCTGTGCTGTAGCAACATTTAACCATTTAGGGTGACATTGCTCTTTATTTTATGATTACCAAAGGAGATTCTGGTTCTCATTGTGCTTTACAAAAACAAAGTGTCCCAAATTGTGGTTTTATCTGACAAAAAGTCAAATAAGAAGCAGATAAGAGAAAGATGAGCATTCCTGGCATACCTGATTTTACCCTTTTTTATTATAATCTAATCTACTGTGAAACTTTGAAATTAATCTACTTAAAATATTTCTGCTTACTTTACTGTAATTTTTCATTATTCCTTCATTTTTAATTTGTAGTTTTTTTTTCACAATTTTTTCTTGCTCCTGATTTTGCATAACTGACCAAGAAAAATGGCAGATAACTATGACATGAAAGAAAGAAAAATAATACATGTTTTTAAAATTATGTTTATGACATTCTGTTTTTTTTTTTTCGACTTACAACTGTCTCTGAGCTTATATGCTTAGTTGTGTTCCTCCTAGATTGAGCTCCTAAATAATATTTTGCTGCCATTAATTCTTTGCTTTCTCATTCACACTGGAAATACTGTTGGACCAGTGTACTGTGTATTTTTTTTGTTTTTGTTGTTGTTGTTTCTATCTGCTGCGACAGACTGGCGACCTGTCCAGGGTGACCCCGCCTCTCGCCCGGAACGTCAGCTGGAGATAGGCACCAGCAACCCTCCCGACCCCTCCAAGGGACAAGGGTGCAAAGAAAATGGATGGATGGATGGATGTTTCTATCTGTCTTTTCAAATGTTCAGTCAGTCCTGGCAGATGGCTGCTCACACAGAGCCAGAATCTGCTTGGGGAGTTTTTCTCTGTGCTGTCTCTACATTCACTGAGGTATTGCTGCAAAGTTAACTCAATTAAATCGACTGCTGTCGCTACATCCTTGTTCCAGAAGAGGAATTGCTGCAAAGTCAGTGTCTTGGTTCAACTGGCTGAGTTTAATTAGACAGAAAACCCTTTTTCCATTTAAAATAATAAACTTGACTACATTATTTGATAACTGATCAAATTAGAATTAATGCAATTGACTTTGAATCTCTATAAATGTATTTAATTGGAAATCTAATTCACTGTGTAAATTGTAACTACAATATTGAAAAGCGTATCTGTACTTAACCCTTCTGAGCCAATTTAGGCTACTTTGTAGAACCACATCTCTCAATGCATTAAAAGTATTCTGCTGTATTCCCCAGACTTTTACATTTACAGACTGGCGGTTTTGTCCATTCTTACTTTTAAAATATCTTGGGTCAGGTTGTTTTAGATGGAAAGCCTCTGTGAACATCAATTTTCCAGTCTTCCTTATTCTCAATTTGATGTAGGTCTAGGATTTTACTGCACCATTATAACTCATGAATAACCATTGTATTATTTTGACTAAATGTTAAGGGTTATTGTCCTGCTGAAAGGTAATTTTCAGCCCAGTCTCAAGTCTTTCGTCTAAAATATAGTAAGGTTTAATGCTTGTAACTTCTCTTTAAAACTATTTTTATTTACCAAATTAAAACATGTTATGCAGACATGTTACCATATTTATTTCTGTTGTTGGTACAATTGTTCGTGTTATATCAGATATTTCTTACACAACATCAGAATTTGATACTCCCAAGTGGAAAATCTAGATAAACTCATCACTTTATGTAACGTGTGTAAAGTATATTAAAGTATTTATGATTGACTACAACTGGGCAGACTAATATTCATAGGATTACTGCTTCACTCGGTGTAAGAACAATGTAAAGTCTGACAGTATGCTATGGTCTTAGTTTAAAAGATATTCATTCATTTGATAAACGTTTCCTAAAAAAAAAAAAAAAAAAAACTTTCCCAAGAAATCCGACCCATCCCTGTTTGTGTTGCATCAGAAGAATAGACTCCTTTTCCGGAGGAGGGCAGAGCTACATGCGCCGATCACGTGAAGGATCGGCGCATGCTGGAAGGGGCGGGGTTTCCTGAAGGGTGTATCCAATAAAAAAAGGAACCCCCGTTGTCTCACAGAACCGGCACGAGCAAGTTTTATACATGCGGTAGAGAAGCCTCCATTCAAACGAAGACCTTTCTGGAACTTTAAAAGCGTATTTATTTCCGATATAGGTGTTGTCGTAGATATATATCTTTTGGCGCACTAATTTCTTCATGTTAGTGAAGACAGCTTTTGAAGGGATATTTTTTTAATCTGTTTAATTTTTCCTTATCCCGCGCGCGCTATCGCAGAGAACCGTTTGTGTGCGCGCGCGCGCTTATTAGCTTACCGGCTAAAAGGAAGTATTTTCTTCTCGACCGACTGTCGTAACGTGTGGTAAGTTTACTACTTTAATATCTTCATCAGCACTTTGAGCCCTCTTTTTTTTAGTTTAGAGGCATGATACTGTATTTTAAGGCTGAATAACAACTGCCGATATTAGCCTATAGCTAATGGCAGCTCGAACAATGTTGTCATCACAAACAACAAGTGAGCTGGGAATAATAAACTGATTGACTTATTACGAACTAAATATTTCCTATGCTTTAACTAAATTACAGTTGTTGCCAAAAATATATGGGGCGTGCACCTTTATACATCCATTGTCATGTAAGCGAACATTTTTGTGTGCGTTTAGAAATAGGTGACCCTCCTTGACATCAACATTATTAATATACATTAAAACGTTATATTTATTGGATGAAAACTAAACTGGGTCAAGACGCAGAAGATCCACTTAGTCGATGAAGGTACCGCATCAGCAACTGGAGGAGTCTGTACCGACTCACATCCGGTTACATCCCCCTCGTACAAAAAAAAGGAAAAACATTGCAAATATGACTTATAAAAAAACATATTTTTCCCAAAACGGCGAGTATGGCGGCCACAAAGACGAAATAAAGACTCCACTGTCTCTCTCTCACTGCTTCTCTGTTGTCTAGACAGTCTGAGCCACACGTACAGAAAGAGCTCGTGTTCCTTGCTCGGTGTGAATGAGTGACGACACGTGCACACGTAGTAAAATAGTGTCTCCACTTAAGATAAATACGCCTTTTACATCCACTCGTCTTTAATAAATGCGATTCCTCTGATCAGGCAGCTGTAAACAAAATGTTTCTATCGACCGAGATGTACTAAAGGCCGTTATTGATGGGAGACTTCGTGCGCCATTTCCTCAATATGGCTTCTCTTTAGCTTTCTGGAAAGCACGCATCTGACGATCTTCCGGTATAGGCAGTGGCTTCTGGATTTTCATGCCGTCATATGCCACGTAAAAAGAGGCTTTTGTCAGTTTAATGATTGTTTTGGTGACTGTCCATAGAGATTAAAGGTTTTTTTCTCTTTTCTCTTTTCAGAATGTTCCCCTGCCTACCTGCAGTCTCAGTTGCACAATGGCTGGTTGCACCATCTGCTTGATAGCCAAGCACCACAACAGCAGCAAAAAATCTAGTATAATTACTGGATAGCAATAAATCTTTGGTTATACCTCTAGTTTACTTTAATTAATTTCTGGTCAGTTCCAGATTTTACAAGTTTGCACTGCTGAATCTCAGTAACTCGGCTTATAGAAAAGCTATTTATTTATTATTATTATTATTTACATAATACCTCTTGAATTTATTAGCTGCTGTTTAAAAGTAGCCTTATCAAAAAAATTACATTAGTTTCCCTTAAAATTGTGAAGTAATTCCCACACAATCTACAATCATGGTTTCACCAACTACAGCCGCAGTTATTTTGGCTACTGCTGCAGCAGTCGCGACAGACACTCCTATGACAGATTACATGTGGCTGCTGATCGTTGGCTTCATCATTGCATTCGTCTTGGCCTTTTCCGTGGGTGCGAATGATGTAGCAAACTCATTTGGTACAGCTGTTGGCTCTGGGGTTGTGACCCTGCGACAGGCCTGCATTCTGGCTACGGTGTTTGAGACTCTGGGTTCTGTCCTTCTCGGGGCAAAAGTGAGTGAAACCATCCGCAAGGGTATCATCGACGTGGGCATGTACAATGGTTCTGAGCATGTGCTGATGGCTGGATCTGTTAGTGCCATGGTTGGTAAGTAACCTGTACATAGTTTAAAATGCACTTTTGGGAGAATAAAACATACAAAGCTAAAAGTAGTTGATTAGTTTGTCCTTTTAATCTGTTTTCTTTCTTTCTCTATAGGTTCTGCTGTATGGCAGCTGGCTGCCTCTTTCCTTAAGCTCCCCATTTCTGGAACACACTGCATTGTTGGCGCTACAATTGGCTTTTCGTTGGTCGCCAAAGGTCAGCAAGGAGTCAAGTGGCTTGAGCTTGTTCGTATAGGTAAGGAAGACATTTTACTTGCTCTCAGTTTACTATAACCTGCATTTACACTTCAAATATCTTATGTAATTGCACATAATGTGTAAACTGTAGACATGAAGAGGATAAACAACTCTGATTTAAGTTTTCTCCAAGCAATTCAGGAAATCCTTGAATTCATTTATTTTTAATACCATGTTTTCAGGAGAAAACAATTAATTTAATCTTTATGCAATTACAATGGGTATGTTTCTGTTTTGCTATAAACTATTAAAATGTATATATTTGAGGCTTGGCTGAACGTTTGTCATAGTAGGTTAATATCTATAGTAACTGTTGTAAAAACTTCTGTATATTGCAAGAAATGTTGAATTTGATTGAGTGTGACAGACCTGAAAAGACACTTGAATTGCCACAGTTGTATTTGACTTGCTGAATAACTTGAGCAATTTTCTAAGGATGTTGGATTTTGGAACTGGTTAATATGTAAAAAGGGGGGGGAAAGTGACATTTGATGTTAAATTAGCGTTTCTGTTTTCAGTTGCTTCCTGGTTCCTGAGCCCCCTTCTGTCTGGAATAATGTCGGCTGTGGTTTTCTACTTTGTGCGCATGTTCATCTTGCAAAAGGTATGAAGGTTGCTACAAACCAGTTGAATTTTCTAAGCTAGGGACTTGATGTCTTTGTTTCACGGCATGGAAATGCTGTCCTGTCTCTATATGTCCACATGGCTCACATCAAATGTATGGCCTTGTAGCTGTTTGAATATGGTAGAACCAGTAAATCTGAATTGTTCTATCTCTGTTCCACAGAAAGACCCTGTGCCCAACGGCCTGAAAGCCCTGCCTGTCTTCTATGCCGTGACCATGGGGGTCAACCTGTTCTCCATCATGTACACTGGAGCGCCGGGTGAGTATCATTGTCTCGTTTTCCCTCTACGTGACTGCCAGCAGCCAAACCCTAAAATAAACGGCTCCCTCAGACAGCTGGATGCCCACGCATATATTCCAGGCAGAACCAGACTGTTTACCACTTTCACAGAAGGCGTGTTTATTTTAACATGTTTTTGAGGCCATCTTGTTTGTGGTTCTGTGTGGGTCATAGCTGGAATGAAGTTTAAGAGTGGAGCACAACAAGGGAATGGAAACTAGAATTAACTCTGAGCATCTTCAGACTTCAGAGAAGTAAAGATGAAATGGTTATGATTTTTCTTGTGCCTCTTGTTATGGTAATGCTCTTGATAATTGTTAGTTGTCTTGACCTTCTGGAAGCATTTTATTAAATGAGGTGCTTTTGCTCCTTTTGTTTTCTTCTCTCTGCAGGGCCAAAAAGTTCAAGATGTTAGCTGGCCTGGGCCTTTAAATGGCGGCTATAGGCCAGAGTTTGACCACATATGGTGTGCAGATGTGCATGCACATCGGCGCATTCAGAGGAGATCACTTGCACTTCCAGCATAGCTAACCTGGCTTAGACAGACACATTCTGTAAAGTTGTGTGAGGTCCTTCCCATCGGAACACACAATATACGTGAGGACCAGTAAATGCGTACCTCGCATGAAAAGGTGTGAGACTTTCCTTAGAGATCTAACAAGCTGCCCCGTGTTAATCACATTAGATGAGGATTACTAACTGGTTAGATTCACATTAAGCATTCATACATTATTATAGACAGTCGCAACATGAACAAGAATAGGTTTTTGAGAAAACAGCATATCCTGCAGCTAAATGGGGTATCTTTAGAAATCAAATAATTATATAAATCTAATCCAGCAGCAACTCTCTTGTAATCGACTCTACTCTGGAATAAGGCAGACTCTTATTTTTGCTGATCTGTGCTTTCATGCAGCAGCTGCATCAGTATCTGCAACGAACAGAGTACAGCGTGTCCTGCAACAAGACTCGACTCTCCGAATCAACATGTTAGCACATTACAGTGAATGGAAACCGGGCCGTCTGCAGCAAATTCCTGCACTCAGTTAGTAAACAGCCATGTGAGAGAACTTATGTTGGCAAATGGAAAACTGAATGCAGTATGAAGCCAGGACTTTAAATTTCAGTTGATTATCCATTACAGATGGACGTCTCATGTTACCTGAGGTCTTCTCACCTTATAAATCACTCAACTGCTTTAGCTTCACTTTAGTCCTGTCCAGTATCAAATGATCGGCCTGTGCAAAAATTGTTCATGGTGCTAAAGCAAATGTCACATAAGCATTGATGTTAATGGGGTAAACGTCTGACTCATGCAGACATCAAACGTCCTTAAACAAATTACTTGAATTTTTTAAAATAATTTTTCTCAGACACTTTTGGTCTTTGGACATTTTAGTGTAGCCCTGGAAACAACAAACGATCCTCATTATTACCCCACATCGTCGTGTCAGTAATTGGCTGATAACTTCACCATATATTTGAGTATCAAATAACTTAAGACTGGCACAAAACTCACTCCAAACAAAGATACAAGGGTCTAGTTGCCTTTAAAGATTTAGATTTCAGACACTTGTAGAATTCATACATTTTCTAGCCACATTAAGGCAGTTGTAGGTGTCCTTTTGCTTCTACATCTTGACTGCCGTTGGTTTTTGTGAGCTGGAATAAGTTAGTTTTTTGTTTTTCCTTTTCCTTCTTGTAAGCAAGGGGAAATAAGTATTTTGTTCATCCAGCTGACCAGCAATACATGATAAAAGCTGCTAGATTGAGTGAGATAACAGAGGTTCTTCACTCTGGTCTTCACAACTCATGTTCCGACATGTTTTAGATGATTTAAATGACTCATTAACAGGCTTCTGCATGCTGAGGATGTGATGAAATCATTTAAATCAATTGTGTTGGAGCAAAGATTAATCTAATACATGAATGATTGTGTGCACTGGGGAAGAGCATTGAGACTGCTTTATGTAGCCAGTCACTTCTTCATTACTTTAAATCTTGAGGGGGAAATGAGAGAGCTTTTTTTAAATCAACTTTCTAAAAGTTGACACATCTAAGGAGCCTGTGGCTAACGCTGCACACCGATTTCATTTGGAACATGATGCTTTAACTCCAATCAGAAAATGAGCTCCCTGGGTCTGAGTTAAATGTATAATTGCATAACTAGAAACTTTATTGGTGAGCGAGTCATAAAGGGGAAGTTTGTGTGGTCGTCTGTTATTGAAGTAGATGTTAACTTGCACATGTGGCACCAGGGGAGGGAAAACAGACCATGTCATTGTGCTTTGTAGGCCACAGAGTACTGAGGTTCCAGAGACGGGTTCTGACGCAGACGTCTTTTAATTTCACTTCCTGTTGTGTAATATGCTCTTTTCTTTTATGTGGAAGTGGTAACCAGTGTAGTAGCCGCAGCTCCACTTAATTTTCCTGTCTCCTCACTCGTAAGCGATCACACCCTGACACCTCCCCAAAAGGGAGCTGGGCTACTGGAGCCTTGTCGTCGTCCTGTTTCCGTCCTGAGGGGAACGCGCTTCCATTGCGCAACTGAACAAACATCAGTCTGGTACTGCAGCATGACTCACCGAGGGGAGCGTGTTGTCACTGTGAGCTCTGCCCTCAAATGAACATGACAGCAGGCGCATATTTTTATGATGCGTCTTTGACCCTCATTTCCTTTTGTTTATCTTGCACTGCCAAAACAACTCAAATATGCACACTCAAGGTCACCCTAACGGAGCAAGTGTCCGGTGTGTGTTTTGTAGTCTTTACTTTCTGCTCACAGGTAATCACTGCCGACTCCAACTCTTTGTTAGACAAAGATGGCTTGCTCCTCTGGGAAATTCAAATAAGTTGCTTGTACTGTGCTGCACCAGTTTTGCTGCAGTCTTGGCAGGAGGTAACCCTCACTACAGTGGAAAGTTGCAGTGTGCAGTTTCACCCGCCTCCCTTTTTCTACTTTTCTTTCCTTTTGAGGAACTCGTCCGTGTGCATTTGTTGGCTGGGCTCTTGGGGGTCATGTTGACGTTTGTGCTCTCACCTGTTGGGTGTTACATAAGCGTTCGCATATGGGGCTACATGTGCTTTCCATTTTAAACCATGTGCCACAGTGATGCAGTGCAGTCAAGTGACGATGCCTTTGCTGCTACTATAAGACGTAAGAGTACTAGTCTTGCGTCTGAGATTTAAAATGTCTCCTGTAGTCCATGGTTTGTGTTCAGTTTTATTATTTCATAAAGGTAGCCTCTGCTGCCTTGTCTTATAAAACGTTCTGTTTCTATTTGCCTTTTTTGTGTTTGTGTGGACCCTGGCGATCTCTCAGAGCTGGGAATTGACAACATCCCTTGGTGGGGGATCCTGCTCATCTCATTGGGCTTTGCTCTGCTGACTGCCATTGTGGTCTGGTTTGTTGTCTGCCCTCGCCTCAAGAAGAAGATTGAACGTAAGTCAAGTTATGTTTTCTTTTTTTATGTGTTTGATTTCTGAAGTGACTTTTGAGGCCAGTGAACAATTGGTTTCCATTTAACTCCAGCCTAGTCAAGTTGAGAGCTCGCATAATCCAAATGGATCTAAGGGATACATTTTACCCGTGGATTCACAGAGATGAGTCACCTGACAGTATTGTCACCTATTTATGCTTCATAATCCTGGATTCATTTTTTTCCCCTCCCCCTTCCAATAAATCAAGAGTTCTGGTTTTAGGGGAAAACATTTTGTTAACCTCTTTAAATCCTAAACAGAGCTTTCATTCTCTGTACACTGATTTGGTCGTATCGTTGTTCGTCACACGACTTCAAAAGATGTGACGACACAAGGCTCAAAAGGTTTACAGTAGTTATGTAGGTCTTGTGGATCATTGGCTTTACCTGATGATGCGTCCTTTCTGGGTGAGCGCCACCTTACAAGTCGTTTAATTGGGTCAAAGTGATCCTCTAATGGGGCTTTAACTCTGACTAAAATAAGCCTGGGTTGACTTGAGGTGTTCACATGGCTGGGTTAAAAAGGAACAAAAATGTGGGTGGTGACTGCAGCTCTGACCTTGGGGTTTCTGAACAGTGTACAGTTACTTCCTGGTTGGCTTACTCCAGCGTGTTTACTACAGAAAACATTAAGAGGAATTTCAGGGCTTCTTGGTAGCACGAAATGTCAGCCTCAGGTTGTGTTTACTGTACTGTGATTAGGTACAACCTTAAGGTTTCTGAACAGTGTAAAGTTCCGCATATTTACTACAGAAAATGTTAAGTGAAATTTCAGGTCTTCTTGGACCTGAAATTCAACAACACCTGAAATGTCAGTTCATGTGAGCCTCAGGTTGTTTACACTTTTATTTGACTAGATACGCTGTTAACAATCTGTTGGCTCCAGTGTGTTTACTACAGAAAACATTAAGAGGAATTTCAAGTCTTTTTGTAAACACCAAATGTCAGTTCATGTGAGCCTCAGGTTGTGTTTACTGTTCTGTGATTAGCTAACCTCTTGGCAGTAATGTAAATATGGTCCATTTAATCCATTTATCTGATCCTGTGAACAGAGCCTCACCTTTAAACTTGGGTAACATTACATTTGTAGGACAATAGTCCTTTGACTCTGTAATTACACATGTCGTAGGGAATCTCACAGATTAGGCAGAAGGAAAACAGCGGCTCTGTTTGGATATCTCAGCTGGTCGGTGTACATGTACGATCTCACCTTGATGTCTGTCCTGCCAGGAGATATCAAGTCTTCCAGCCCCTCTGAGAGCCCCCTGATGGAAAAGAGAGAGCTCAAAGAGGCCCACTGTCCCATCCTGAAGCAGACTGCCAAGGAGACATCTACACCTGCGGCGCCTGCTGTCACTCAAACCTCCTCTGAACCTCAGCTGGTTGTTGAGGAGCGGAGGGTGGCGTTCGACATTGGAGAGTCTGAGGAGGGGGAAACTAATAAGGAGCGCAAGGTTGCTTTTAACATCGGGGATTGTGATGACACCGATGACTGCAATACAAACGGTAAGAGATGATGAGGATTTAGAGCTTTCGATTTCTGCAAATGCTTTTCACGATCTAGGCGTTTAGTAGAGGTCTATACTGATAGGTTTTTGTTTTAAATATCTAAATTATTGCCAAACTGGAATGCGTTTCCTTTTGTATACTCAACTTTCACTTCAGTGTGTTTATGATGTTTGAGCTGTTATGAGTCACAATGTTGAAACCTTAAACTGCTGCTGCACAAGTTACTCAACATGTTGCTAAGTAACCAACATATTGATTTCTCCCATCCAGTTGCTTAACTTGCTGTGATGAGCAGCTGAATCTTTTCCTCTGTTTACATTCTCCAAAATATGGATGTATTGTCTATTGATATTGATCAAGTGTCTATTGCAGTATATATTATTGATTTATTGACCAGCCCTAATCTCTGGTGTTTGTTAGTCTTCATGTTTTCTTGTTCTCTGATATGACTACTGATACTAACAATAGCCGAAGATTATTTCACTAGCAGCTAGTGCTTTTCCATCGATATTTAGGAAGTCCTGACTTAAAATGTGCCATCTTGCTGAAAATGTATTCGCAAGTTAATTTTGTCTTATTTCAAGTGTTTGCACTGAAAACTAGACCAGAAATACTTGGTAAGATTTTGTTTTTGCAATAAATAAGACACTTTATCTGTATTTAATATTTTTTTTCTGCAGCCCAGAAACAGCCTCAAACGAACGACCAGCTCCAGCTCAACAACCAGCACGGTAACGGCTCTGCAAACGCTCCCAGCCAGGTCCACTTCAACAACCAAGCTCAGTTCAACAACAGACCGGCTCAGATCCCCAGCAATGGCTACAGTCAGTACCACACGGTCCACAAGGACTCCGGCCTCTACAAAGACCTGCTGCACAAACTCCACCTGGCCAAGGTTGGCGACTGCATGGGCGAGGCGGGTGACCGGCCCATCCGAAGAAACAACAGCTACACCTCATACACTATGGCCATCATCGGCCTACACGGTGACTTCAGGCACAGAGAGGCGGACCCCCGCATCGGAGAAGAAGGCGAAAAGGCCCCGGGGTCCGGCGGTCCGGAAAAGAAGCGTGTGCGCATGGACAGTTACACCAGCTACTGCAACGCTGTAGCAGAGAACACGACTCCTGAAGCTCTGGGAGAAGGTGATGTGACACTGGAGATAGGAAACGAGGATGCGGGCAGCAGCCATAGCTCTCTGGATGACCGGCACGAAGAAGACAAGCCTGAAGTCTCCACTCTGTTTCAGTTCCTCCAAATCCTCACAGCTTGCTTTGGATCTTTCGCCCATGGTGGAAACGACGTGAGGTAAAGCGTCTGTACAGAACAGGTCATGTTATACTGATAAGATAAAAGCAGGTTGCTGGTGACATTTTAACTTGCCCCAACTCTTTGCCCAGTGTGTGAATAACCTCTCTGCTTCCTCTGCAGCAATGCCATTGGACCTTTGGTAGCTTTGTGGCTGGTTTACTCAACGAGCAGCGTGACCTCCAACGCACCGACACCCATTTGGCTTCTGCTGTACGGCGGCGTGGGCATCTGCATCGGCCTGTGGGTGTGGGGTCGCAGGGTGATCCAGACTATGGGCAAAGACCTGACCCCCATCACGCCTTCAAGGTACAGAAAGCAGACATCACTCCCTAAAACCGCATCCTGTCCAGACATTACAGAGTTCTGGATTTAGCAGGCCACTCAGACGCATCCTAAATCCTGACTGTTTTTCTTCTTTTATTTTTTTTCCCTGCAGTGGTTTCAGCATCGAATTGGCCTCGGCCCTGACTGTCGTGGTCGCCTCTAACATTGGTCTGCCTGTCTCAACCACTCATTGCAAGGTAGGCCAGTCAAACTCTGTGGTCTGTGAATTTGACTGGGACATAGGGAGGCTGTTCAGTATGACGGAGTCTAAAGTAAACAGTCTGCCACTTGGTCCAAATATGGACAGAGTTCCTCCTGAGTAATGCAAAGCCTTACAAGTGTTCACAGAGCAGAATTAAACAAGTCAATTTTATTTTCAATTTTAGACTTAATCAAATTATTAAAATGCATCACTTATTGTGATAAATTAGTTCTCCTGATAAAATATTTGATCCCTACTCTAAATACATTCTACCCAAATATTCTGTTATGGAGACTATGGAGGTTGATTCTCCAGCAGGATGAATCTGAACCTGCTGCCAGTGTTTGTATCATATTAATGTATCTGAAGTCTTATTTTAAGTGTTTGGAAAGACTTCAAAATGTATTTCCACAATGATCTCTGCCCAGCCTGAGCCTTAGCTCTCATTTTCATTTTTGCAAAAATAATTGCCGTAAAAGTTGATGGCAGAATGCAAATGCACACAACCATCCATTTTTCTTTCTGCTTATGGAGAGTTAAAACATTTGCAAGGCAAAGTTTTACAAAATGACCCATGGGAGAGATTAACGAGCGCCTTGCTTCCAGGTGGGGTCGGTGGTGGCAGTGGGGTGGCTGCGTTCGAGGAAGGCCGTGGACTGGCGCCTGTTCAGAAACATCTTCATGGCCTGGTTTGTGACCGTTCCCATCTCCGGCCTGATCAGCGCCGCCATCATGGCCATCTTCATCTACGCCATCCTTCCGATTTAAATGTCGCTTACCTCAGGCCGACGACGACGAAAGGAAAAACGTTTGAAAAGGACTTATGATATGTGCCTGTGGTTCATATTCAACTTAGCTTTTGCTATTTGTTCCTTTTGGGTTTACGTTCTGGAAAATCTTTTTCATATCTCGTTTCTGTAAATTCTTGATTTTTTTTTTTTTTACTTTTCCAGCGATGTAAATACAACCATTTTGTTTTGACAGTATTGGAAATGCAGTAATAAACTGAGCACACCTGTAATTTAAAGCATAACCATTTGGAAAGTAATGTAGATGCAAGAGCTGTACTTTAGGATTAAAAACAAGATGCATTGCCGTATGTCTCTTTACTCCAGAGTATTTAATAATTTTCATATTTTGCATCTGACTTCGTTATATGCCCTAAATCTGTACATTGCATTGTTCTCATAAAAGAATCAAAAACAAGTTCAGCTGAAGTTGGTTAAAATGGTTTATTCTCCAGACTGTTACAGTGCAAGATGTAATTGTATACACTGGATGATCACTTGCAGATTAATATGGAAAATACTGTATGCATTAAAGGATCATTTCTTGGAACAAAAGAAAACAAAGTCACGTGCACAAACGGCCTGAAATTGTTCACCTCAGTTTTAGGATGTAACAGAATGTCCACCAGCGCGTATAATGTACCCAAACGAGTCCTTAAGTCTCCTGTTGAAACTTGATTGCATCCTTGATGGTTAATGCTTTAGGCCTGCTTTAGCCTTGTATTTTCTAGATCACCTTGTAATCGCTACTTTCAGTATGTTTTCTGTACCGTTTGCCCCTTCTGAGACAGTTGGGATACTTTAGCTACACACAAGTTTTAAAACTGGAAGCGAACTGATCCGATTGGCACAGAGTTTGGCCTGTTTCCATTCAGAATGGGGGCAAATATACAGTGTGTTGCATGTGGTCACTTGACTGCAATACTAAATGCATTTCAGACCTATAGATGCTGTAGTTGCCTTATTTTTATTTTTTAGGTACCAAAGATTATGTTTTATTTTAAAATGCACATCATTCTTTTACTCCACCATTGTGGATGGGGGAGGGGGGGGGAATCAATAAAAATGGTAAAAATACTCTGTCTGCAACTCTTGATTTCAGGAATTCTTGTGAATCAAAGCTTCCCTGTTTTGGCATGTGACTGAAGGAAAACAAAAGGAGAGGTGGGATTGTTTTCCCTTTTATTGATGGAAAGCTGGGTGCAGCTCGGGGGGCGATGAGTAAGCGCTGGGGCCCACGTGTTGCAGGGAATTCTCAGTCGTACATCTGTGAGGGAGGAACAGACAGAATTCCTTTACGCCAGCTTTTAAAAACACCACAATGCAGTAGTTTTCCATGGCTCCGGGTTAATGAATCACACCCCTCCTGGGTTTTTCACGTCTCGCAACTCCAGAGGGAGGAATATGAGTTATGACTGCGGCAATGTTTCTCTCTGAAAGTGGCGGCTTTTGGTCTGCAATATTCCCTGCCAGTTTGGGTTTGCTGCAAAATGAGTTTCTAACCGCGGCTGATAATCCCCTCATTGTTCCAACAGCAAACCTAAACCAAAATCAGTTTATTTCCCCAGCATTTTCCTGAACATCCTTGTTCCTAAAATAACCAGAGGCAGATGAAACTGTATAAATCAAGCACAGTAAGTACCTGGGGACAGATGCCTCTGAGTGTCCTGGATTCATGTCCCAGATTTACTCACACACTAAGAGAACTGTGTCAAAATAAACATCTTATTTATTTTAGGTCAAAGGAGTTCATATCCGTGGTGACATAATTACACTTTTAAAGTAAACAACAGTTTTTTGTGGTGTGTGTGCAACCTAAAGTGGTCAAACCTTCTTTTTGTTTTAACAGCAGACTTTATTCCACAATAAAAGTGTGTGACACTATTTTAAAAAGTCAAGCCCAGACTGGTTGTGACTGGCTCTGTTTTTCTCTGTCTGGTTTATTGCATAACCCACAATTTAAACTTTAGCGGCTCCCTCCAAACATCTCACCACATCTCGCCCCTGCAGGTAGTTTTGAGTCGGCCTCAAGGAATGTTAAACACTATTTCTGATCTGAGCTTTTACTGTCTGAATCTGAACAGTTATAAATATACCTATGCACCTATCTGTGCGATATGACATTAAATTGTTACTCAAGTTTTTCACCTCTTTCTTGGGTGTTCCCTTCAGCTGCAAGGGGAAACAGAAAACAGTTTTTAGAGCAGGTGGTCGATCTCATAAGAGATTGTCTCAGTGTTTTCACGTACCACACAGTTGAGTGTCGATGTCTCTGGGTATTCTAGAAAAAAAGATGTTTTATTTGTAAAACGTACTATTCTTAATATGAAAAGAAAAATAACAGCACAAAAACCTCACCTCTCCTTTGCCTTCCTGATAAAAAAAAATCATAAACATAAGCATTTATCAGGAGAGCAGAAACTAACCCTTGAACTGTTTTTTTTTTCCATACTCACCCTTAGTGGCCTCAGAAGACTCTGACTCTGACTCTGGGTTGAAAAAGGGACATAAATGCAGCTGTTTAGACTTAACGCGCTGTTTCACCATCACGTTTTAAAGTCGTGTTTTACTGCCGCCTAGAGGCTAAACTACAAACCTGCGTCACCTTCCTCTGCGGCACCGTTGGAATCCGCAGCTCCCTCTGCAGGAAGACAGTGGTATAGTCAGACAACGTTAAACACGGCTAAGCCTCCTTGATCCCGTAACATTCTTTGTTTGTGTTGTTTTCTTATAATTTTCACTTCGTATAACTTTGGCTGTTAACTGCAAATTGCAGGATATTTTGTGGGAATTTTCTTTTTCGATATCTCCTTGACCAAATCTCTAAATATGCAAACCAATCTCCAAGTGATTCTTTTTGTGTCTTTCAAAACTGATCAGAATCGATTGCTGCTGACCGTTTTTGACGCCCGGGGGCTCATAAAAATCTAATGTGCAAAATATAAGAAGGTGGGAGAAAAACTAAGTAGGTTAAAACGGATACAATTTAACAAATGTTAAGTATGGTCAGAACAAAAGTTAATACTGGTATAAAAAATAAGAAAAACATGTATTTCCATGGTAATTTTTAAAATCTGTAAAACATTGACTGTGACATGTTATCCACAAACCTTTGCTTTCATCTTCACTTTCATCTTCGTGAGGTTCCTCTACTGTTAAAACATTTATAAAGTAAACTCCAGCTTTATGTGGGTGAATATGATTTATTGAATAAAGGACCAGAACTCACCAGATTCATCTTTACCAGCCTCTGTGAAGTTAAAAGGCTACTTTAGCAAATTATCAGCTGGATTTATTTGTGGGAAAAGTCATGATTTCTGGTTTTATTCTTACCAAGAAAGCGGCTATCTTCACTCTGCTGCTCCTCTGTAACTTGAAAAAACAAAAAATATAACAGCTACATTTTTACATATCTGCTTCTTTTTCAGTCATTTTATTGTCAAATTTAAACTTACTGTTCAGCTGCGCTGCTTCAGCTTTTTGAGCAGCATCAAACTCCATCTGGTCTGAGAGAACGAAGCCATGCAAGTAAAAAAAAGACAGAAAAATGTCAACATTCTGACACTAAAAATACCAAAATTAGATTCAGATTTAGGATTTAATTTTGGGTGGAATCCAGATTTTTGACATCTATCAAAATTATTATTTTGAAAAAAAAATAAAAATAAAAAGCAGTTGATATATTACCTATTTTCTGCAGCTGAGTCAGCCCCTCTGCACAGAAAAAATCTGATTAAGGCATTTCTGTCAGCTTGTGACATCATCCATCATTCTTGTTTTTATGAATAAACTTCTACTCACCATACTGAGTAACTTCTTCCTCCTTCTCTGCCGACTCCAGAGATGCTGAGAGGGCTGAGAGGATGAATATGTGAAATGATGAAAAATCCTCCCTCAAGAATGCAATTTCTGAGACAGTTCATGCATCAAATCTAAGAACTTCTACAAATTTCAATGTAGAAAGGGCAGAACCAACAGCATGATATTTGATGCACTATTTTAAACAAAGACTAAAGGTTTATGCTTTTAGACTTAAGTCTGTCATTTCTTTACTGTCCACAGGATTCAAATCCCCTTCATTAAAGAAGCTGCAGCACATTTACATATTATGTGATACAACAGTTTAAGACAGAATTAAGAAGCTCAGACATAAAGTCAAATTGGAAATCGGAATCAGCAAAGAAAAGCCTGATTGTGCATCTAAAGAGAGGCTAGTAGGTTAACTTCAGACAAGTTTAATCGTTTACAACCTTTGATTTTACTTAAAAAAACAATAAAAAAGTTATTAAAAACCAAACATCTAACATTAACTGTTTTTGGAGGTTGTTTTTTTTTATTTTAAATATTTCTGACTCTCACCAGAGTGAAATGCTGCCACAACAAGGACGACAGAAAGCGGCACCAGAAATCTCATGTTGGCTGCTGGTCCGGTTTGTGCAGGATTCAGGTTGTCTGATCTGCCTCGTTTGGGGCCCTTATTTAAATCTTCAGTCCCATCACATGTTTTACATCCACAGGCGGCTCTGGTACCATTGTCCCCTCCCCACCTGAGAGGACGGCTTGGTGGTGCATCACCAAACAGACGTATCCTTATTCCCTTTGTCAAAGCGAGGCATTGTTGGCTCCCGGGGTCACATGGGGCTTTATTTGGGAAGTGAGACGAAAAGGAAAACAAAGGAACTCCATGTTATAAAGGCTGAAAACAACGTTTGTTGGCTTTGTCGAATGGAAATGGTGACTTCACAGGACACACTTGGCTCATGAAGGACGGGTCATAATGTTTGTCGATGCAACAATTCCCTAATGTTGTTGTTGTAAAAAGTGCATGGTTTATTTTCCAACATCAAAATTATAGTAAAACTGATAAACCCATGATAGTCATAGATTTAAGACTCTAATCTGCATCATAATACATGTCACAGAGCTTGAGCTTGAAAGACAAAACAATGCCATATTGTTTTGCTTCTCTTCAATATGGGCTATCGGTTCCAATCGATAATTTAGGGTTTATTTAAAATCTGGACTTTTTTTCCATATTTGTTTCAGTCCAACTTTAACAATCTGGTAAAGCAGAAATATCCTTTCTAGTTTTTGTCTCTAAAAAGTGGGTTGATTTTAAAGAGTTCCTTTATGAAAGAGAAATTTACATTCTAAAGTTAGTTCTTAAGGAATTGTCTGATCCACCACAGTTTTGTCAGAGTGTTTATTTTGTCCATTTTCCAGACCTCTTACATTTTTTTATATCCAATTTTGAAATTAGTTCATTTAAATTTCCATTTAATTCACAACAAATACAAAAGGAACTGAGGAACAGGTTCAAATGCTAAATCAGAATGAACTGAATTTGGTCTAGATTCAGTTCAGTCTAGGCCAAATGGTGATTTAATTTATTACAATACCTCAAAATTTAGAGTTTGAGTAAAAATTTAAATTGTAATAATAGCCCACCTAATGGATTCACAGGAAAACCTTCTCGTCAGTGGATTCATTTAAACAGTGGAGATGAACATCAAAACAAAGATTTGTCTGAAAAATATGTTCCCAGGATAAAATCCTGACCTTGTTTCAGTTTTTGTTGCATCTGGTATTGTATTATTTATTTCTACTTCACTATTCATGATGTGTATGGAAATGGTTTCAAAATGTCCTTAGCTCAGGGGTTGACGTTTGACCAGAAGGTTTGAAGAAAAACAAGAATCAGAAGACAAAGCGGAAACGCTCATTAATTTATTATGATTGTAATTGCATTTTGAAATCTACAGTACTGTTTGGGCATTTTCAGTGTGGTAAATCATGACATTTATATGGAAAGCAGTGTGTAAAACTGGAACCTAGTTAAAGTGCCACTTTCTGTAAAACTCTAGAGAGAAAATCATTTAAAGGTGCCTAAGGAGTGATTTCCCCTGCAAACTACAATTTCTATCCAAAAGTACAAAAGAACCTGGAAGTAGAGAACAAGTCAAGTATCTTTTCCCAACATGAGTTCTGACTACAAGTCAGAACATTAAAACGATCCTTATTATCTAAGAAATGAAGGGGAAATAAAGAAACGCTAAGCACAAAAAGAAAGTTGGTCCTGTGCTCAGACTTCTGACAAAAATCTCAGAGGACCAGAAGATCATTTCCAAAATGTTTACTACTCCAACTCCGATTTCATTAAGGCACAATCAAATTTCTAAAGCTATTGTTTTTGTAGTTTGTCTTGAAATAGGTGGCACTGAAATCTCTAAATATCAACCGTTGGTGCGCGATGCCTGAACTCGCAGCACTTTGTTGAGGAGGTAGAGAGACTTGGAAGTTAACGGAAGACGAGCAAACTGATCAGAAAAATCCTCCAGTCAGGAAGAAAAAAATGTAGCTAAAAAGCCATAAAGACAAACTGGAAGTGTTGAATTAGGTTTACGACAAGTGCAACGCAGACTAAGACTCAAAGGGAAAGAGGGAAGCTTCAAGCTTCAAGATCTACCATTTAGTGCAGCTTGCTTCAATGTTAGAAGTATTTTTATATCGTCTGGTTCTGTCTGGGTAAACAAAAAAACAAAAGAGAAAAATAAACTGTTGCATGTTTTAAAGTGGTTTTGTTTGCAAAGAAAAAATATTTTTCATAATCATGTAATCTGTGTGGTTGACATCACAGGTTTGGCTGCTCATCCTGATTTGATTGTTCACAGTTCTCCTCTGAGTCGCATGTGCAGGTCCTCCTGGTCGATCTTATCCGTCTGTTCGTGCCAGCGGTGATGAGCCAGCAGGGCCACGTTCCGGGCCGAGATGGCGCTCATTTCCATGGCGCTGGCCGCCCACTCCACGGCGTTGAGGTAGTACAGCCGGTTGTGCAGGACGAACGGCGGCATCTTCCGGTGCGGCGGACGGTAAGACGGGTAGGCTAGCCACGGGGTCTCGGACACAGAGTCGTAGGACAGAAACATTCGCTGCAGCTGCTCCGGGGTCAGCGGTTCCGAGGAGAACACCTTCCAGACTTTGGGGTGGCTCGCCGGGGGTCGCTCGTAGCCGTCGGGGATGTGCACGGGGTCCAGGGAGCTCAGGCTGTTTATAGCGCAGCCCTTGGAGTCGGTGGTGAGGATTTCGGACACGGTGAACTCGGAGGCGGCCTCGGCGCTGCCCAGGTACGACACGTTCAGGGTGCCGTGCACCAGGGTGGCCACCGTCTGGTGGTAGAGACCCGGGTAGTGAGTCGGGATGGGAGGGGAGAACCCCGAGAACGTGATGTCAGACTTTCCCTGATGAAGTGGCGTCGCTATGACGACGATGTCGTACAGAGAGTGCGCTGCGCCGGATTCTCCGACGTAGTTGAGCTCGTAGTAAGGGACGGTACTTCCTGAAAATGGAGAGCAGGTGAGCTTGGTGAAGCAGGGAAAGTAAAATAAAGACGGTTTTATGCTAAATGAAGCAACGAGGAGGTTACCTCTCTTTGATGGTCGGGTCTTCATAGAAATGGAGCTGACCTTAGCAGGGATGAGATCACTCTTGCTGTGGTAAAGGAGTCCAGAACACACTCTCTTATTGCCCCCGTCCACTGCCCACAGGCCCGAGTCCGCCCCGGCCAACGACACCGCCCCTGGAACATTACATGTGAAATTCACTCTGGAGGGATGAACCCAAAGAAAACCTGATATTATTGTAAAACTTCTAACAGTTTCAAATACTTGCTGACCCCTGACTTTACTTTCTGCAGGCCTGTTAGTGAAACGTTCCCTATTTTTAGCTTTTGTTTAATAACTACATTTCTCACTTATTGTACTTGTTTATCAATCAAATTTTATTTGTATAGCACATTTCTGCAACAAGCCAGATCAAAGTGCTTTACATCTTAAAAACAACATTTTTCCAATTGCCGACATTACACATCAAAGTGTTGGCTAGTTTAATTTATTATGGTACAAAAGAAACTTTAAACAGCTGGGTTATTAGTACAGATTTATAGAAACTCAGCGTTTTGACTGTTTTACAATTTTCAGAAAGTTTCAAGAAGAGTAATGACAAAAATATATTAGAAATATCCATTTCATATTTTTTTTTAAATCATTTTCATTCTTGGAACTTCAGAAAGGAAGTGTTACATAAAAGGTTGTAAATAATGCCTCAATTTAAGTTTGCTTTTTCATTTCTAAAAGTTAATATGAAACATTTTTGCACTTGAAAAAACATTTTTATACTTCAAACTTGAGACCAAGTGTCATATTGTTTTCTATGGAATAAAATGGATTTTCTTTGCCATATTTCTTTTACTAGCTTAAGTAGCCAATACAGAAGGAGAATATTTGGAAGAAGTAGATCTGATCTAGATAAAAACAGTATAGAGCAGGAGTGTCCAAAGTGGGTCCTCGAGGGCCGACATCCTGCATGTTCTAGTCTCTCCCTGGTTACAGGCCTGCATCAGATGATGGCTCGTTAGAGGCCTAAGCACAACACTGACTTGCTGAGGAGGTTGTTACCACTAAGGAAAGAACTAAAACATGCAGGATGTCGGCCCTCGAGGACCAATTTTAGACACCCCTGGTATAAAGGATAAAAAAAAAAACAATCATCCAAAAAAAACATGCATCGTTTTCCTTCTGTAGTACTTCTAATTATGAATTACTTTTTAATTAGTCTAGCTCCTAAAATTCCCTCAAAAATACTCGCATTACAGCCAAGTTGTGGTTGTAATGTGACAAAAATGTAAAAGAGGCTCGTGTATTCCAGTGAAGACACATACCTACAAAGCCATTGATTCGGACGCTTTGGCCGTAGTTCACACGTGTTATGGGTGCAATAATATCATTGATGAAGGCCTGTGAAAATCCATCTCCCATCATGGCCTCCTCCAGAGTTTGATTCATCAGGGTGAGGAAGCCGTCGCCTCCCATGGCGTGCAAGAGCTTCTCCACAGTGGAGAACGAGTAGCCGTACTGCTGGTACTGGTAGATCCTGTCAACAACAGGATGTACAGGAGAATTAGGGCACCTGCAACACTTCTGAGCTCATGTTGCAGCATTGCAAGTGCAATCTGCGAAATCTAACTTCTCACCTCATAAATTTGTCCAGAATGCTCTCCACCCACATCTGCATGCGGACAAAACCGAATCCGTAGCGCCAGATCATCCTGATGAAGTTCACAATGAACCAGTCGCTCTCTTCAAACACAAGCTCTTTCCCATCAAAGATCGCCATTTTAGAGGGGACGTCTTTCCTCTGAGGAATACCTGTTGACAACGAGGCATCAAGTTTAGAAAACGCGTATTAATCTGATGATCTGTCAAATAAGCCGTTGTGTTGAGGTTACCTATTTTTTCAATGAACTGCTTCATGTGTAGGTTCAGAGGGTGGATCACAGAGCCTCCGGTCTCGTACTCATAATCCCCCATCTTCACCGTTGCCAGGCGCCCTCCAACTGTCCCTGACTCAAACACGTCGATCTTGACAACGGGCCCAAACTCCTCCCTCAGGTAATAGGCTGCGGCTGTTCCGCCGATCCCTGCGCCTATAACAGCTGGAAGAGACGCAGAGACGGGAAAGTAAAGCACAACGTGTGCCAAAATGGGGACGGCACCCACATCTCTCTGGAATCACTTAAAAACAGCCTTTCTAGAAAATTGTGAGTATAAGTTGAACTGTGAAGCACAGTGGTGGCAGCATCATGTTGGCAGTGCGTTTAAATAGACAGAAAGGTGTTTATACTGTATGTACATACATGTATGTACGCACGCGCGCACACGCACACGCACACGCACACGCACGTGTGTTCTTTGGGTTTTTACATTGGGAAAAAGAGCATGGGTTAGGGCAGGGGTGGGGTGTCCTGCAACTCTTAGACTGGGTTCACACAGCAGTCTAAAGTGACCCAATTCCGATTTTTTTATTTTTATTAATGCGACCTGTATCTGATTTATTCATGACAGTGTGAACAGCACAGGTCGGATACTTTTGGAATGCGACCCATATCCGATTCAGATGCGACCATAACGTCCATCCGCATTCATCCGAACTGAACGTCACAGATACTCAACACATTCTGCTCCTGATACCCGTAAGCGGGAAGAAAAAACAATTTTAACTGACTATAATGAGGATTAAGTTGTTAATATGTTGCTCCGGCCGGACAACACCTTCAAATATGTAAGCTAAGCTCCACCGTTAGCCTCCATGTTTACTTCCTCAAACACTGAGCTCTTCTTCTTTTTATGGCAGTTGGC
>CAEGAF010153147.1:0-48106 GCA_903067075.1 Micropoecilia bifurca
GTTGACTGGCTGCTCCACTGCTTCTTAAAAAGGCCTTTCAGTCAATCACTGGAATCAGCCGCCGGTGCGCCAACCTGTCAGAATTCTCCCCCGAAGATCCTCTATAGGAAAGATCGCTCACACTAACCCGAATCCTAACACCGCAGAGATCTGAAGAAAGAAATCAGATTAGACATTGGATTCAAAATGTTTATGTGATGGCTGCGTCTTTGTGCGATAGCCCCTTATGCGTCACGTTTCCACGGCATTGCGTAAGCAAATTAGTTGAATCGAGTGGCAGAAAAATCTCTTTAGGCCTTTAACTCAACATCAATGAGCGCTTACAAAACCCAGAAGGAATAGTCCCGTTTCAGCGGACGGCGCTACATGAGAAACCGAAAAAAAAAACAAAAAAAAAACAAGGCAGATCTAATGACAGTATTACCAGCACTTAGCAGGTTTTGGACTGTAATTTGGGTTTGCCTGAAGCTGAGCCTTTATATTATGTTGTTAAACAGCACATGGGATGTGCAGATGTAAGTGACCAGATGTTGGGACAAATGGATGTAAGAGATGCCAAGGGGTGGATGACATATTTTGTCACACCACTAGGTTGTAATGGCTGTTTTTCTTTTCAAATTACAGACCCTCTCAGTATATTACCGTGTTGGCTTTCGTCTGTGATAAAATGGGGATTTTGTTTAAACACGACAGCTGATAAAAACATCACTGTAATTTAAAGACGTCTGTGTCATTATGGTGGCTGTACGACGGTCAGAGAGAAGAGTTAGAAGTGCTTGTCATTGATCTAACTAATGATTGGACTCAGTCCCTGCCTCCAGCAGGGTCACTAACAATAGACCCAGACCCAGTGTGCACTAACAACTCAGTTTTTATAGTTAAGATATGAGCCTTAGGTTAAAGGGAGGGAATAGGGTTACTGATAACAGTAAATGTAAAGCGTTCCAGCTGAGATTAGAGTATATATATATTTTAGTTCTAGATGATTTTTGTCACTAGTGACCTTTTTTGTGACTTTGATAAAAGTTGTCAAAAGAAAGTTGTCAAAAGAAGTCAGGTGACCAGAGACCTGGAACTGGACCTGAGGTGACTTAAAGCAAAAACTTCTGGCCTTTGCACACAGTGCGCCTGCTCCACCACCTGAACACCCATTTCTAAGCCAGACAATTGTGTTGAAAATGCAAGTTAATAAATGCACGGTATATGTCAAATATGTCGAAGCCAGAGGGTTAAGAATGCCGAATATAGAAAGTGAGCACATGTAGAAAAAGCTGCATTTAAAATCAGAGCTATGTGTTGGGTAATGTCAAATGCTATCAGTTGTTTTTGGTTGCAACAAAACAAGGCTTTGTTTCAAGAGGAGTCTGAAACCCTCTGCAAAAGACTATTTCATACCAGAGCAAAGATCTGTATATGTTTAGATGGACCCGGTTGAAATACTGCAGGAACGTCCATGTTAACGCACGTTTTCTGAAGCAATTTCACATTGGCCGTCGAAAGGTGATCAGTATTAGTTGCATATCCGTTTACACATATAGAGGTTACAAGGCTGTTTAATATTTCAATTCATTTCAACATTTTGTAGCAGGCATTCGTCCTCAAAGTCTCTCGGCTGACAATCATGTTCATTTGCAGAAGGAAAGGCAATTAATGATACCAAGGAGCTCTGCTCTCACATCAAAGAAGCCTCATCGTTGACTTCAAAGTTCTCCAAAATGCAATTAGCGCCACTCACCAATGGTCTCATTTGATTGAGTTCTGTAGAACACAGGATAAACAAACTGGACTTTGTGTCTTGTGGAGTTGGCCAGAGATATCGGATGATTCCACCGTGACAAACCGGTTTCACGCAAACCTAAAAAACAACCCCGATCAAACTCGTTCAAGTGCCAGTAATGCTGTCTAATGCATTTACAAACACTTTTCTGTCTCTGCTGATCTCCATTTATTGTTTTAATTGACTATTGAATGCTCTGGCAACTGCCTGATAACAGTGTTATTGCGCTCATGATGCCTCCAATTATGCTGTCTGATCCCGTTTTAGACATGCCGGCTCCTTCAAATCGAATCATTCACATCCCCATCAGTGGTCTGGACGACAACCATCCCGTCTTTGTGCTCAACTTGGTGCTCTACTGTTTTTATTGGCTCGTTTGTGTCAAATAAGAGTCACTCCACTCAAGATGGAGCAGAGGGTAGCACTAGGTTTGTTTCACCTAACAGCGTCTTGATGGTTCACACTGTCATTTGGATCACAGCAGTTTTGAAAGTCACTGTTTGCTCTTGTGGTTTGCTGTGAAACAGGCCTCGGCTGTAACCTCATACCAGTATGTTGACGTCTTGGCGTAAAAGCGTGCAGCAGAAGGCAAACCTACAGAATGTCAAACTCTGTCGATACTCCCAGGATGGAATCGCTCCAGGATGAGTTGTTTTCTGTCAAATCAGAGATTGGAACCTGACATAAAGCTCCTAATCAGGCTTATAGACGACGATGTTTCAGCTGATTTATGAGTCTCGCTTCCTTTCTTTAGCAGAGACGTTGCCTCTCTCCGCAGTAGCAGGGCTCGCCGCCAGCGCGTGTTTACTCCAGGAGAAATAGGCAAGCCCAGCATGAGTCACACTCTGATGGGAGATTCAGATTCAGACACACACACACACACACACAGCACATTAGTCTAAGTCATTGATTTTTCAATGAGATCTGATTCGCCATTAGAGCGGCCAGTCTTCGTTGTCAGGGTGAGAAAGAACAGATGATCACCATCGCTGAAAAGATAGGAGTTGGGGAGAAGGAAAGGAGGAGAGGGGAGATAAAGTGCTATTAAGACAGAGAGATGTGTGCGTGTGTCGGGTGTTCGCTCAAGGTGACTGCCGGAGATCACAGCAAACACATACAAATGAGCTGACCGAGCAGCCAGGGAGAAAAGGTGTGCGGTGAGTGAGTCTGTCCATGTCCGCTCTGACAGTGACAATTACAGTTTCCCCTGCTCTCCTCGTCTGTAGCGCCACTTCAGGTGACTGATGAGAGACATGAATTGGACGATCTAGATAACCGCCGCCAAACTCCAGAACCCCTTGCTCCATGTCTGCCTCAACCTAACACTCCAAAGACGTCCTGCGAACACAAAGTGGGTGATTTTGCCAGCGAGAAATCTACAAGTTATGCAACCACTTCTGTATTTTTCCCCCCTCCCTCTTGTACTTATGTAACGCTGCAGTTTCTGAGTGGAAGATTCACCCTGCTGTACTGTTCTCCATGTAGCAGATGCCACAGCCGATCTCCACTCGCAGGCATTAGGCGCGCATTTTGACAGGCTGATTACCCATTCAGAGGCAGAATTACCCTCAAAGGGGAGATGCAGCGATATCTTCTGATAGTCCATCAGGCTCAGTAGCAGGCGCCTGTGGGACAACTTCAGAACAAGCCTCCAAATATTCACCCCTAACTGCAAATTAAACATGTATTTGAACATTAAGCAAATTAGAAAGAGCGGCACTTCTGCCGTAAGTCTGCGTAAAATATTGAGTTGTAACGACGCAGAGTACCATCGGACGTTTGCGCACGCGTCTAGGTTTGGTTAAGATATGTTTATCAGGCGCGTCTCCTGCTCACTCTGCCCCACCGGCTGATTCATAAGCTCATAAATGATTGCAGGGAGGCAAACTTACACTGGCACGTCAAGTTAGACTCAAGCAGATCCGGGCTGTGATGGATCATTATTGGGGGAAATGGGGAAAGAAGCTGACGAATAGTTTGCATTTTCCGCCACCCCGTGGGACTATTAATATGAAGTCTGTCAGAGCGAATTATCGACATCAGCAAATTCCTGAACTGGTCAAGTCGCTTTTTCTTCATTTTTCTTTCTTTTTGATCGTTTTTGGAGATGTGTTGACGTAGCAGAAATGCTAAATCCTGATGTTTTCTCATTCTGCCTCGCTTGTTTACCTCCTTAGTTCATCAGATTGGGAGGTGTGTGTCGGTGATGAACCTTTAGGATTTGCTAGAGACGAAACGCCGTCTAATTGAGCTGTCGGTTGAAGGAAACAAAGACGGGAAAGCTTCAAAACCGCCTTCACGGAGTCTCTTTTTCTATTTCCCCATTCTTAATTGACTAACTGTGTGTGTGCCGAGGAGAAACAAAGAGATCTTGAAGCGTTCAAAAGGAGCTTTGATCTCAAAGCACCTTAAGGCCCCAGAAGACCATCAAGGTTTCCTCTGTCCTTGTATCGCACACTGTCTCTGTCTGCTCCTCCTCCTCCCTCTGCGCTTTCCCTTTTCTGTTCGCAATGATCAGCCAGAGAGCTCTGAGGTTTGCCAGATAACCCTGATGCACACACACACACACGCACACACACACACACACACACACACACACACATGCACGCACACATACCAACACACGCCCACTGCAGCCTCTGCCTCATTCTCATTCCCCTCTCGATGGCTGCGTTTACCTCTACGCACTCTCACTTGCTGCAAGGTCATGTTGAGATATTTCAGACGGAAACGCTCTCCGTGTGCCGGTGCTGCTCTCCTCTCTGGCGTGGATTTCCAGAGCTGATTTAGTTTGTCTTTAAGGGGGGGGAAATATTAAAACGAGGGGCAAATCTGATGGGAGGCCAGCAGGAACTGTGGATTCTGCTCTGAAAATGAAGATTTGACTCAAAGCTGAAATCTGGAATATTTTTTGCAACGAAGGCTTTTTGCGACATAACGCTTTCAAGAAAAGTGTGTAAAGAGTGTTTAGACCCTCATGCTACAGTTTGACAGACCAACACAAATTAGTACATATTTCTGACATGGAAGAAATTAATGAAGTCTTTTGGGACACAAGTCCACCAGCTTTACTCATGTAGGCACTGGCAATTTTGCTTATTGAAAAATAGATAAGATAGAATGTGTCTGTTTACATTTGTTTTCAAGTCTTATCTGAGATTGGATTTAAGACGTTGATTAGGTCTTTATAACACGTCATCAACCTTTATTTAATCATATAAACAACAACAAAAAAACTCCTTGAGATTAGGAATAATTTGGTGTACTTCTAAATCTGCTCCATAGTTGCATCTTTTCGGGGTTGCTACTGCCTCTAGTGGCGTGGGAGTGGTATCACAACTAATATAATTACATTACTAAATCAGAATACCGCAAAGTATTATTTATTATTATTTTTTCTTAAGAATGTAGAGCTAATTACATGACCTAAACAAGATCTTAAAGTGGTTCCAGTTTTTCTCGATGGCCAACCTGTTGAATACCTTGGGTTGTTCCTGGACAGTCAGCTCAACTTTGCTGAAAACACTGACTATATTTTTAAGAACTGTTCCCAGAGATTCTAGCTTTTAAGAAGACTTAATGATTTTCTTAAAGTGACCCAATTAGTCTCTAGTCTCTAGTCTCTGTGTGTAAATGGCCAACTAGTCTCTAGTTGGGTCACCCACATGTCTTGAATTTGGAAAAAAAAAATTATCACTAAAGAAGGGTTCAGTGAATGCGCATATGAATCTGATGGGTTCGGTACCTCAAAAAAGGTTAAGAACCACTACTCTAAATATTTAGCATTGTTTGGGTCTGCAGCTTGGTTTGATACTCTTAAACTTTTGAGGCCTTCACAGAACAGCTGGATTTGAACTGAAAATGAATCACACACAGTCAGACTCTATCAAGTGATTACAGCGGCAACCTGGTACCACAATTGCTGGCTTAGAGCTGAAATCTGCAAATACCTGACACCTAGAAACGCTCGTAACTTCCTACTATAACAGTTCAAACACCAAATATAACTTTAAATGCAATAGTACCATCTTGGTGCTATCGCAGAATCAAACATCCACAGTTTTACTTATTTCCCGTCTTGGTGAGTACAGCAATCAGTATCAAGAAAAATGAGCACCGCTTCTGGATTGGCTGCTTCATAAATATTAGTCAACAGCATGTCAAGTAGCATGTCGTCATGGCATCTAAGCTTCTTTTGAATAATTTAGATGTGCTTCACTAAATTAATCAGCAACTAGGCAGATTTTCTGTGGATAATAAAAAGTTATGTTCCATGGAAAACTCTGTAAATAGGTGAATCCGAGAATACAGAATAATAAATATGCAGGGGTCCACTGTTAATGACTTCAGAGGAAAATTTGCTGCCCAGCAATTTTATTTGCACTGGTATGCCTCACTTTTTAGAAAAATAGCATCATGCATCATTATCCATTGCTATTTTTCTGTCGAATAAAAATCTCAATAAAACATGCTACTGTTGTGTTTTCTTACAAAGTGTGAAAAATCCATATTGAAGGGATGTGAATGCTTTGGAAAGTACTGTAAATTTGATATTTTCTGTTTTTACTCCCAAGATTAAAAAAAATCCCTTCCTCTCTGCAGCTGTAACAGCAAGAACGTTTTTGGCTGAAGCTGAATCTCCTTCCAATCTACAGACTTCTTTTCTCTTTATCTCCCCTCGTCTCCTTGCCTCTGTAGACGTTTGAATGTTTCAACAAAGCTCGGCATCTCAAAGAGAGACGCCATCTTCCTTGAGATTTAAATTGGACGTAATTGAAAGTGGATCGGTCTGTGGGTAAAAGCCCCCCACCTCCACTTCCGACTGACCCGCAGGAAGAGCCGCTGGGTGAACTGGCCTCCAGATGAAAGTGGAGGCATGTGAGAGCCTGGCTCCTGACGACGGCTGACAGCCGCAGTAGATTAAGGGCCCCTAAGCGGCAGCCAAGAAGTGGTGGTGTTGATCCGGGGCCTTACTTTAGGTTCCCCCCCTGCTCTCCTTTCATTTTCACAGTTGCAGGCTTGACTGCACCCAGTCACTCAGACAGTGTTTCTTTTCCCCTCATCCTCCTGTGTCTAGAGACATGTTCGCTTAAGGGAAATGGCCATTAAAATGTCATTACTGCATCACAGAAATCTGTTTTTTTTGGTTCTTTTTTTTTGGTTCCCTGAGGCTTTCTATTGTAATGGGCTCGATACATTCCTTCGGCACGGAGAAAAACCCTAATGTTGCGGAACGCAAATGCTAATCTCTGTGTAAATATCACAAAAAATCCAACCGTCCTATCTGCTTTCCAGTCTTAACGGCACAGATTCTTTCCGCTCTGCTCTTGTGAAATCGAATTAATTCCCCGAGCAAAAGCAACAAAGGTGTGTGGGACCTGACTGGGACGAGCGTTTTTCTCCTGGTGACGCAGCGTCTGAACCGACTGCCATGATCTTAGCGATGATTGAGTTGTCATTCTTTTTGTCTTTTTTTTCTTTTTTAAATTGCTCAGCGATAGTTTGGAAGTGCACAATAATAGTGAGCAGAGAGCCTGGGAGGGCTACTGCTACTACATAACATGAATCAATTCATTAGGCACCTAAGAAGGTGGAAGCACTTTGCCATTTGAGCCTCTTTGCAGGGTGAGATCATCTGACTGGAAGTCCATCAAGCGCCGTCTAGGGAAGCTCGTCTAAATCTGGTGTTGGCGTCCGGAGCTGTGGTTGTTTCCTGTTCCGCCCTAACGTCCAGTCCCACATTCAACCACCAGTCCTGCTTTCTGAGCATGCTCAGTCCGTTCAATCAACACCGCTGAGTCGCACATTTAGCTGA
The DNA here is from genome assembly GCA_903067075.1 of Micropoecilia bifurca. NCBI lineage: Eukaryota > Metazoa > Chordata > Actinopteri > Cyprinodontiformes > Poeciliidae > Micropoecilia > Micropoecilia bifurca. The sequence goes on from CAEGAF010153147.1 coordinate 7,593, forward strand.
ATTTTGCTGTTAGCTGATTTCTGTCATGATAAATTTTGCCAGACAACAAAATAAAGCAATAATGTTGTTTTGAGAACATTTTGAAGTAATACAGCGATAATGGCATAATAACACAAGAACACATTCCCCAAGATAATTAAATAAAAGTCTAATACACTTATAAGACCAACAGAAACAAACAAAACTACAGAAACAAATAAAATGAATCATAAAGTCTATGTGAAATAAAAGGCCAGATGAGACCAATGAACCAGACTGAAGACTTTTAACATCCAGTTTGTGGTAGAAAGAGAAAAAAAACACAATAAACTGTGCAAATGGAAATTGAGCTTGTTTTAACTTATCATGCAATTAATGGATTTGTAGCTTATTATGACAGGCATATTTAATATTTGTTTCAAACAGCACATCACATAACATGCCAGACATAAAGGCTAGTTTTCATCTTGTAGGTCCTCAAAGTGAAATCAGCATTAATCCAATATACTACAGACCAATACAGGAAAATTAACAAGCTTCTGCCAAAAAGAGAGAATAATAATAAATATAAAAAGCATTTTTTATTTAAGACATATGTAGTTACAAATTTAAAAAATGTATCGGTTCACCACAAAACAATACAATCAATTCATTAAAAAAAATAAAATCATTAACGACTATGCTAATAATTAACATACTGCGCTACCTCTGCTCTTATTTACTTAATGAACTAGCTCTTTCTGGCGCTTTATTGTCCTTTTTAAAGCTCTTAATCAGCCATGAATAATACAACATGGCTGCAAGCAAAAGTCTCGCATTCACCTCTGAAACACTCAACATATGGGAAACGGCACAAATAAAATGCACAAAGCTAATGAGATAATGGGATCAATGAAGTTGTCGCTGCGGAGAGCCACCCGGCTCCGTTCTGCGTTTCCTCTCTGCATTTTCTATTTTGTGTTTTGTTTTTGTTTTTTTTGGGCACAGAGTTTTGTGGGTTTGAAACTGTGGTGGAGGAACCTCTGGCAGACAGACGGTGTGTCTGCTGCCGTGTTTTTCTTCGGTGCGCTCCGCTTTCCCTCCCGCGCCGCTTGTTCCGTGGCTTTCTGGCAGCCTGTAAATGACTTTGACCTTTCCTGGGACTGAGGACAGAAACCATGGAGGCAGAGGAGAGAGATGGCGGGAGGAAAGAGTAGAGTAGGCGGTTGACTGTAATAAACTCGAAGCAGTGGGCGGCTGTCAACACTAATAAATGGGAAAGGGGAGGTGGAGGTGAGGGGGGGTTGGCCGGACGATGAATACTGAAGTTGCCTGAGTCCTCGGTAAGTACTGTCTCTTTTTACCAGGCTGATGTGTGTGAGATCTGATGCTCACAGAGACATTGGTCTGCGGGACATGAGGGCATTCTGCCTCGCTGCAGGAACCTACTGGACGGTATCTTTTGAGTTTCGGCCCTGGACAACAAAAGAGCAAATCTATCTTGTGTGTGAATAAGATGTTCAGCTACAACGAATAACTTAAATGCAGTTTTTTGTCAGCGCCTGGTAGCTGCTGTCAGTTATCCATCCATATTTTAAACCCACTTCTATCTGCCAATAAGTTTTACTAACTAACATGTTTTTTTTCTTCTAAAACTCTGTTATTCAGTGAATGTTAAACGACATTTATTTAGGAGGGAGATTTGTTTGGATGTTGATTGTTAAAATATGCCACATGTAAGTGGTGTGAGCTGTTTTTCAATTTGGGTCTTTTTTTTCTTTTGTTTCCCAGTATCACAGGAGTTCCTCAGGTCTTCTTGTTTGGTACCCTGCTCATTGCTATTTATATAAATACCCTTTGGGAAAATTTCTCCTGAATTTTGTTTTTAAGCAGAAGCTACTACTAAGTTTTTTTTAATTTTTTTATTTTGCAAATGAACTAAAGTTCATGTTAAATGCAAAAAGATCAACCTAATGATCACGAATGGTGAACTGTTGGCATCTAAACTGGGTTCAGTCTTGAATTGTCACCCAAAGATTTGATTCCTGCAAGCTTTGGCGTTTTTTGATTTGTTCATGAATGTCGAATCTGACAAGTTTTAATACCACCTGCTGCTGTGTTGACTGTGAACTGCCTGTACATGTCTATACTCTGTATGCTGCTGCTGAATGAACATTCTTGTATTTCTGCACATGCTGAATGTTTTTGGGGTTTTTTACAAAAAAATTCTGCTTTCTCAGTTAATTTCTATGCATGTGTTTGTGTCAGCCCAGCAAAGAGAATTCTATGACTCTCATCTGCAAACTATGTAGAAGCTAACAAGATTTTGTTTTCTCCACAAAAGAAAATGCCTTATTGTTATGGTTAAAACCAGAACACAGGTTGTAACTGTTGTCAGGAAAACCTTAAGGGGCCAGTAAAAAATAAATAAATAAATCGTGATATCCTAAAAGTCATCCATTCATCCACTGGCTAATAAAAGTACATTTTCAATCAATATCGAAGGCAACAAATCCAAGAGAGTGAGATATCGCTCCCCTTAGAAAGGGATGTATTATCTGTCCTATGAGTTGTGGCTCTGCCTCTGGACCTTTTGTCAGTGTGAGATCCTATAGCAAGGGTCTCTAATTCTTGGAGGTTTTAGATGCATCCCTGCTCCTACCCACCTCATTATGAGACCTTTTAGCCTGATTGTATCCTGAAGAGATCATTCAACCAACTCATTCAAACGGGTTGCAGTGGGGATCTAAATCCTAAAGGACAGTAGATCTGTAGGACCAGGTTTGGAGACCCCTGTGCTATGGTAACATGTACCCCCAATAAGAGGTCTGAACAACTTGACCTGATTCGTTGAGTGGCATAGCAACTGTTCATGATCTGGATCTCAGTCAGTTGCTTTAGTGTGTAGACCTGGAAATGTTTTCAGTTTCTTTATCTTTGTTTAACTCGCACAGCTTGACAGCTGAAGACGTTCATACAAAAAGAGAAAAACTGGGGACTTTGTGTCGCATTGCCTGAGCCATAGTCACCCAATAGGAAGGAGAGGGACCTATGTTTAGGACTAAGCAACCGAGAGCAAAATTCCGATTTGTCCTGAGTCTCTTCTAACAAAAGCTGTCTTTGGTCTCCGTTTGTAGGAACGGGGAAAGGTCGGCGTGATCTTCAACGTGGGAACCGACGACATCACCATCGAGGAGAGCGCGGTGATGGTGAGCGACGGCAAATACCATGTGGTGCGATTCACACGCAGTGGCGGCAACGCCACGCTGCAGGTGGACAACCAGCCCGTCATTGAACGTTTCCCCTCAGGTAGGCCCCGGACCCCCGCTCTGGGGTTAACGTAAGCTAGAACATCAGGGTAATGAACTTTACTGATAAATTTGGAAGAACACATTGGAGAGAGAAAGTAGCTATTTCCTCCTCTACCTTGTTTTATTCAAAGGTAGTTTTGAATTGGCTTTATTTTATTTTAAGTTTTGTTTTTTGTTTTCTTTTTTTTTTTTTTTTTGCGACCCTCAGAGAATGCCTGTTTTATTCAAACGGATTAAGTCAGGTTCTGGTCCGAAAGGCAGGAAGAACCAAACAGCCTTCCTGAGGCAAGTAATCTTCCATCTAAGAGCATCAGCTCTGTGCAGTTAGTCTACCATTGTAGCCGCTGGCACTCTGGAACCAGGACTTGAATGGAGGTCAGCTGAATGCTAATATCCCAGGCAGGGAAGCCAAAAAAAAAAAATTGAAGGAAGAGAAACTTTTCATCCCGTGAAAGTACGAGGTGACGTTTTCAAATCCTGCTTTGGCTTCCGTGTATAGAGAAGCTCAGCGTTATTCCAACATATGACATTTAAATGAGACCAAACACCCTGTGAGTCACTGCTGGCAGTGTGCTAATTCCCCCACCAGTCGTTAAAGTATAATCACGCTTTTCTATTTCTGCCTGAATTTCCAGCCTATTTCTGGTGATTCAGAAGCTCAGAGTGAATTTCTCTCTCCAACGTGCGTCTCCCTCCCTCCTGCTGTACGCGGTTGTTCAAAGGAAAGCGCCTCTTATTTCTGTTCCCAACATGAGTTTTGCATATGGGTAAACACCAGGGGTAAGCTGGACTCTCAGCCTGCATTAATGATGATGTTGAAACTAAGCAACCTGAATACGAAATGAGGATCCCACCTCCCTTCCTCCTGTCCCAGCCCCGTCAATATCACCTTTCATCTCCATTATCTAAAAGTGCTTCCCTTGTAACGGCTTTGTTCGAACACACGGGGAGAGGGGCTGCTAATGTGGCCGTGATATTTCCTCTTGTTGACATGAGGTACGGAGCGAAAAGACTGTGACATTCGTCGCCACAGCAGTGATCCCGTATTGGGTGGGGGGAGGGACAGAATGGGGGGCTCAGTTTTGGCATTGAGAGAAGCGCGTTCTGCCGCTCATCCATCAGCACAGTGAGGCTAGACTGAGGCATGCATCACAGCCAGAGGAGGAAGCGCCTTGTGACAGTTCACTCTTTTCACTTGTTATTATGATGGAAATGCAGCCCTTTTCACCACCGAGCGCGCGCCAAAGATAGCACTCTGCCTCTTATAGGAGAACAGCAGAGCAGCCTGTTAACACCGACAACTTCCATGTCATCATCCGGATTGAGGTTTTGTTTCATCAAGAAACATGAATGCACAGAACATAATGTATTCTTTTTCTTTTTTTTTTACCCCATCATTCCTTCCGCCCTCCACGCTACCACCGCCACCGCCGCCGCGTTGTTGTTGTCCTCAAACGCTTCTTTCCTTTTCCTACCGCTGATCAACATTTGACGGCTGTTGTTTTGTTTTTGTTTGTTAGTTTATCTGATGGGTTCTGGGTTTACCCACCCCGTGGGTTTTGGAGCTTAAATGAAGTTTCAGAAAGTTATGAGGATGGCAAGAGGAAAACGGATGAGATTGGATTCATCTACTTTAGCCAGATTCGCTCAAACCATTTTTTAAATTTTATTTTTTGGGTGCAGACTTCATTCTAAAAGACAATTGGTCTTCACTTTCTGGCTCAGTGGCATCCTGGTAAAAGCAGATTAGTTGCACTTTAAGGGAGCAATTCTTAGAAAAGGCTAAGGTGTAAAAAAAAAAGAAAAAAGTGTGGAAAAGAAAGGAGGGATGATGGAGGGAGGGGCAGAGGTGGAAACTTTGACAAATGAGGTGCACAAAAAGGTGTGATGAGAAAGTCAGCGAAAATGGCAAAGATAACACCTACTGTTTGGGCAGAAGAGGGAGAGATTTTAACAAATCTCAATTTGGGGGTTTATTCAGTGGTAGGTACTGTGCTAACTCTAAAGCATTAACCATAAATGTTTGTTCTGCTAACATTAAAGTGTTACACCAACAAGGTCACAGAAGCTAGCGCTAAAGCTCCATCTTCAAGTTAAATTGTGGCTGCTCGTGAAATACTGCCGCACTCGAGCACTGACTTAATTTTGATGTTATAATTTACATGTTCCTTAATGTTTTGAAAAGGGCTAGCATGAGGAGGGGAAAAGGAACAGCTGTGTAAACAGTCTTCACCCACTTCAAAATAAGAGCATAAATATGAATGTGTGGCTACTTGAAGAATTTTAAAGAGTTAATAACCAAATCTTCAACCTAGATGTCAAATTTTATTCCGCTGAAAGTTTAAAAAACAGTTAAATAAATTAGCGCTTTCAAAATTATTCAGGAGAATTGGTTTATGGGAAGCAAAGTGTGCTAAATGTTTTCAAAGTTGGCAAAAGCGCTAAATGTAAAATTAGCTTCACTATTAGCTGGTTAGCGGACTTGAATGTAACTACTAGGTTTTTGAAATTAGGTTCAACTAATCCAGAATATTCTGAGTTTTTTCTAACGCAAAAAAAAAACAGAAAAGTCATTTTGTTTTTACAATCTTAAATGTTTTGTGAATCTCAACCTCAAATAACAGAATCCTCCATGTATAGCTTCTGCTTTGTCTTTTCAGAACAAAATTGCCCAACAACACGAATTCTAATACAGCAAATGAGCGTGACATGCATCAGTCTCATAGTAAGAGGAAAGTTGCAACACAGAGCCACATTTTTTAAATGATTGGTGCTTTTGTGATTTGTTCAAAGATCAACTTAGAGGATTAAGCATGTAGCATGTGGGTTCCAAAACAGTCTTCTACACTATATTTAAGTTTGTTTGCCTTCAGTGTTGCATATTTGGCGTAACCCGAACAGTCATTTCATGTGTAGGAAAGTCTCCTGAACATGACCAACCATGACTCACAAAAGAAACAGAATAAAATGAAAATGTACCAAACCTTTCTCTTCTAAATTTATGCAATACGTGTAAACCAATCATAATAATACCAGAGGAGTCACGGTGAGACGCCACATCACACAAATTCTGACAACTTACCTTCTTTCATTAGCGTTGACTTCTCACTTTGTAAAGTCAATGCAACTCTTTCAGATTCCTGCTTCAGTTTTTAAAAGCGAAAGCTTTATCTAATTCAGCTCGCCCTCGCAGACGTTCCAATGCCAGCACCTTCTCCTACAGCCTTCACTACCTTAACGTCTCTTTTTGCTGTTTGTAGTTCAAAGACACATCAAAGAGTAAGCACCGAGTTACCGAATCCTCAGGCAAATTAGAGGATGACACCTTCGGCAATGTCAAAAATCCCATTTCAATAAGCTTCTCTCTTAAGATTATCCTAACATTTTCCTTCTAACCGTTTGTCTGCAACACACTTTTCTCAGAGCTCAGCAGTCTTTACCAGTTGTTGCAAGTCAAGGCTGAGTAGTAGGTGGTGTAAAACTGTTTAGGTCAGGGTGGAAAATGATTGCAGTTGCATTGATGCCAGCCTTGCTTAGTCTGGTTTAATAAAACGCTAGTTCGTTTGCCCAGGAAGTCCGGTTCATTTTTGGGGAGGTGTGAATGCACAATCGAAGTCTGATGTGGAGCAAGAAAGTGAACTCTGGTCCCCTTTAAAACTTAGGTTTCGGTTCAATTGAAGTGAACTCTGGCGCGCTTTGAATGCAAATGTGAAAGCCAAGCGGATGGAAAACTCTCCAAAAGTATTAAGTGGGCTATCATGTTATTTCCTTCAGTGGTTCTTAGCACAGCGCCACCACCGGTGAGGGAGAGAACTGGTTCTTCAAACGGTTTGGTTCATTTGACACACCAGCTGAAAATGTAACAAATATCACAATTTTGGTCTCCAACCAACCCAGTTCCCTGACTATCGGGTATGAAAACACTCTAAAATGCAGACCGCGACTAATGGCACCAACCAAAACATTTAAACTGAGCATCACCTCTGAATACCTACCGGGGCCAACTTCACTCAGGTACCAAAATCTCCGTTCTAGTCTTCAGAGATCAGGGACGTAACCTGTGGTGTATCAAAATGACCAGCAACTGGCAGTCCTACCCAAGACTTCTGCTCTAGTCATGTAACCTCACACTCCAGTGTGACACATCTACACTCTTGAGATGCAGTGAAACCCACAAGGGGCCGGCCTAATTGATCAATAAACTTATTTGTACTATTCAGAAAATAGTCGACGCTCTTGGCTTTTAGTTCTTTGACTCTCTTAGGGGAAATTAGGTACAAAGTAAACAAATTACCAGAGAATGAAATGAAAGGAAATGAAGCGCAAAGAGTAGAAAAACACAAGCATCCTTACTGACCTAGCAAGGATGGTTTTCTTCAACTTGACATAAGTATTGGTTAGCCCACAGTTTAATACTTTATTTTAACAAAGTACTACACAAGCATCACTATTTGATCAAACATACATTCATCCTCCTATTTCATATAATAGCTTTAATTTCTTCATAAAACAGAAAGAACTAAGAAAGGAAGGAGTGGATCAACTCCCAGGATGTGGCTCTTGGGGTTTTATGTGGAGACCAGTTTCCTCTCGTTTCATCAACGCCAATTGAAAAACTGTGAAATATGTTAGGTTCCATTTGTAGTCAGAACTCGTAAATTCTGACCTACAAGTTGGAAAAATCAAGTGGAAGGCTGGCCAGCTGCAGTATACTCACTGGCTGAGTACCCAAAGCTCAGTGATTTACCCACTAGCCCCAAGAGAAGTCTTTTTTTTAGCTGGCAACACAAAAAGCACCTAGAAAGAGTCAGTTACTTTCTTACTTCTAAGTAAAAGTCTCGAACATTCATATCCGAGACTCGTGATAAAGGCTTCGACTTACCAAAACAAATCACACGTTGGTCACAACTGGATAGAGTTAAGACAGAGTTGACTTAAATAACATTGTTTGCATCTTATGCCTTGAGATCTTGCTAACCCCCTGTAACGACGGGTTGTATTTTGTAAACACTTTTGTGACGTGAAAATAAATTTGTACGATCCAGATTGTAGTTCTCTAAATGAGAAAAACGATACTCAATACCCACAGGCTAGGCCAGTTTTGTTTTCTGTGTGCAGTGTTACTAGAATGCCGTGCCCATTTCAGTAGAACCCGATTTAAGAGGTTGTTGTGAGAGGTGTCTTCAACCAGGAGTTCAGTTTTGGCATAGCAGGTTCCAAATTTGTCTAATCCCTTAAAAAACAAGGACATGCAGCTTCCTGTTTAATCTCCTTCCCTGAAGGGGTTGTCATGGCCTGCATCAGGCAGTCTCACTGGGATACCATGTCATTGTGAGGCCTGCCACAATGTTTTGCATGTACAGAAAGTTACATGAGCATATTTTTTTCTTGTCTCATCTTGAGCAGAATAAATGGTCCCATAGGACAAGCAGAGGACGAGGCTTGCCCACTTAAAAGAAACAAGACAAAAGAAGACAGTAGTACGTTATCATTTTCATACACACACTTATGCTAATAGACGGCCTCGCTCCCTAACGTTTGTCGGATCTGGAGCCGGTCGTGTAGTTTTCCTCAAAAGGCTCCCTCTGAGGTCTGCATTCGTAAGCGGGTGATGTGGAGAGACAAGATGTTGACAGCAAACACAGCCGTCACGGGTCAGAAGCATTCCATGGCAACGCAACACGTCGTCTGATGTCCCACGAAGTGATGTTTGCCGTCCTGAGGGGAGTCTGGGTCTGGTCCGCGTCTGATCCTACATGTGACAGTGCGTGTGTCTGCGTCGCACAGCGCATTGGCTATGTATCCTGTTTTATTTTCTGTGCCTCAGTTGTTGGTGTGTGCACACGCATGCATGCACATGACGGACGGAGAGCAGACGAAAGGTGTCGGACGGAGTGGGGAGGAGGAGCCGGGCCAGCTAATTCCATATGTCAGGTGTCCCCGTTGGCTGCCACGGCAACAGTTAGTGGCGCATCCCCACCTCTCGTATTCCCAAAATGGCCTCGGATGAGGCTGGATGAAAGCAGCGCGGCGTCACCCCGACAGCAGCGAACCGGCCGCGCATAAACAGGCCGGCGTTGGCGGCGCTGCCGTGTAACACGATAATGGTGCAATTTCACACACAATTTTCTTTTATTCTTTAAGAATAGTACTTTCTGATGGATCAAAGAAGGCGATTATTTTCAGATCCATAATTTACAACAACATAGCAGCTGAGTCAATGTTCAGAGTCAGATGCTTCAGTCTTTTTTTTGTTTCTGTGCTGAATTCTATTTTTGTTTCACATCTAAAGTTGGTTCACACACTGACCTCACTTCTACTGTCAACATCTCACAATATTTGAGTGATGCAAAACAGGCAGCCAAATCACAGAGTAACACCTCATTTGAAGGCATGTACATACGACTGACATGGCATTACACCTGTTATGAACATGAAGGAGTCTTTTGGTAAATAATGACACTTTTAATTCAAAGTTGCGATCATATTTTATTGTTGATTTTCAATGTTGTGCTCTGCAATTACGTCTGGGTAGCACTTTGAGATTTTTGTTAACGAAAAGTACATAACGAATAAAAAATATTATTACTATTATTCTTGTTGTTATTGTAAGTTGACACTTTTAATTTATATTTAATGCACGCTTTAATGCAGTTTTGCATTAAAATGGCATTATTTATGGAATAATGCAAAGTTGACACTTTTAATGGAACTTTGCATTAAAAGTGTCATTACGTACCGAATGGCACTTCATGACAACAGTCATAAATATTCATGAATTTCATGTTCATGACAGATTTAATGTCATGTTTATGACAGTGTAATGCCAGCCTTATTCACACCCCTTCAAATAAAGTGTTACCCATGTTTTTCCCTCGTTAAATTAATAAAAACTGAGAAGTCACATTGCTGAATTCAGTAAATACTTTAGCAAATATCTCGCCTTTGGTTCTGATCTGATGTAATGAATTGGTGAGAATAACCTTGTGATTGTAAACTAGCTCTGTCAGGGAACCTTCGGCCCATTTCTGTTCTTTTATGATCCGTATTTGTTCAAATGATCTAACCCAAAATTTCTGCAAATCGGTTTGTACAAATGCTTATAACAATGTGCAGAAGGCCTTCAAGATAAATTATTTTATTGCAGTAGCATTTTTTTTTTTTCAATAAAGTAATATTAGTAGCACTATGATTCACCTGCTGTCAACTTTAACATTTGTTAAAGTTTGAAAATACATAGGGGAATCTCTGACAACCCTTCTTTACATAGATCATTTAGATCTAGGTTATCCATGTAGTTCTAGATTATTCTAGATCTAGATGATTTTTTTTTCCAGACTTCATTTCAATTTATTAAAGACCTAAATTTAAATTAGTTTACTTTACATTTATTTTTTTGTAATGTGACCAATAGCACATAACATAATGGTTTTTGTCAGCCTTTAGAACTTACACATCCCAGAAGTTGCAGGCATTTCGCATTAACTGTATTATACTCTTCTTAAAAAAATAAGAAGGCAAAGTTTAACCAAATTTTTCTTTATTCCTGTATTTGCAGACATGACAGTAGCTGTGTTTCTGTAATGAATGTGCACAAAACTGTGTCCATATTCTGCTGCTTTGGAAAAGAAACATATTTTGCAATTGGGCTGTTTCAGTCAAATAAGAAACACAATTAAAATCACTTATGAAAAAGTTTGTTCACATGAAAAGTTGTAGTTTTACATTGTAGTTTTGCAAAATGCACACATTTCAATACTGGTGAAAAGCCTCATTTTTCCGCCTTTTTTTTTAATTGCTGTTTCAAAGTTGTTGTATTTCCATTAAGCCAATTTGTTTTTGTAACTCCAATTTGAGCCATTTAATTTTATTTTACTGATTAGGTAGAGACATTAACTTTAGACAAGTGAAGCTAGCTCATCTGTACACTGAATGTAGAATCATTTGCTAGATGAGTAACATTGAACACATCACATTTCCACTGTTCCACCAGCTGCTTTTACCAGCATTTCCTGCCCTGTTTCAGCTCTAATTCTTTCGCTCTTAATTGAAGCACACAACGAACCGCACAGCCTGTCTCCCTTTTTGTCACGAAATGTGCCTTTACCCGAGATCTTCAGAGCTCCTCTCTGCCGAACACGGCGCTCAGACTCTCAGAAGAGAGGTCAGCGTTAGTGAGCGAGGGGCCGGCAGCAGAAATAATCCCCCTCTTACAAGAAGCCGGCTGCCCTTTCAAAAGCTGCTCCAGAAACCAGCAGAAGGGCAGAGCTCCAAGGGAGAAAATGTTTCACAGTGGTCAAGTGTGATGTGTAGTTCTCCATTTGTTTGTTGCTATTGAGTCACATGTATAGGTACATGTAGAGTGTGTTGCCACATGCAGCTCCCAAGGAGACAAACCTGCCTTTTAGAGCTACTTAGCATAAGATGTCCAAGTTTTCTGAAAAATAAATTAAAACACTTGTAAGAAACCTCTACTTTATACAAACAAATAAGTATTCGGACGGATAGATGAACCCATCGTTTTGTCTGCACATAACAAACAACTCACGGAAAGCCATCTTAAATTATATCTTTAGGCACTTTGTTGCAGCCTGTCACGCAAACACATAATTTGTTCCAATCTTTTTCGGTAAATCCATGAAAATGTCAAACATAATGCAGCCTGACTGGCATAAAATAGTATTTTTACACTAACAAGGTGATTCCTTTAAGAGCGACTAGCTGGCAGCTTGGCGTAGCTTGACATAGTGTGCAGGGTTTTATTTAAAAAAAGAAAAAAAAGTTAGACAAAGGGAAGAAAAACATAAAAAAACAAAGGGAAGGAAAACATGAAAAACAAAAATTTGTAACTTTTTTTTTCAATATTGTCATCAAACTATTATTGAACACTTTGTTGATGACACCTTACCAATATTAGGGGGAATCCGTCCCTTTTCCCTAAGGAACTGACTTTATTTTACGTGTCAGATTCAAGGAACAAAGAAGAAAAAAAATCTAAGATTATCTCAAATAAGAGTAAAAATGTATTCAATAAAAAGTCTGGTGTACTTGATTAGTACTGCTAAATCTGATGTAATTTGTGAAAGACTATTTTAAATAAAGAACATACAGGTAAAAACCTAAAAAAAACAAAAACAAATTTTTGTTCACAAAAAAAGTTAACTCAATTAACTCAAAGAAACATGTATTTTCAAATCTTAAATGTCCACTATGTAAAACCACTACTTACAGGAAACAATCTGTTTACTAGAACAGTAAAAAGTACTTTAAAATAACATCATAATCCACTTATATTCAATAAGTTATATGTCCTGATCAGAATCATCTGTTTTTAAAACTAGTTCTATAATTGGCCAGATATAATATTCTAATATCATTAGCTGTTGGCTGAGAAAGAAATGAGAAGTAAAGAAATAAAGGTGTTAAAACATCAGTCTTTGTCTAATTATCTTATAATATCACTTAGTGATGGAGTTACTGAAATAAAGGGACTTTTTAATAATTTTCCTATTTATTAAATCGGTTTGTGTATTTACTTGCCCTGCAGCTGGAAACGCATGGTGAACAGACAAAAATTAAGTAGCAGAATGAAGCTTGTTTTGTAAATTAGTTGAATCATTCAAGATAGTGGCCAGAAATTGTACGCAATTAAAGTAGAGTTACTTCTTTTTGGTCCACATTGATGTAGTAGCATCAGACAGTTGCTGCCCATTTGCTGACTTTGAAAATACCCCGACACCATTGGGGTATTTGTTGATAAAAACACAACAGATCCCTTCTCTTATTCTAGGGACAAATTGTTTTGGACAGATTTGGACTGTTCCACATTGTATTGTAGCTGACATTAAAATTGATCAGACCCTGCCATTTCTTCCTCTCTGCTGTCATTCAATTTTGATGGCTGTGGCCTTAGTTTTCTGTGTTTGGTCTTGTGGTAGGATCAGACATGTTCTGCCGCTTTAAGGTGCAACATGTTGTGTAAGAGATGGTCCACCCTGGTTGAACCCATTGATTGTTTGAGTGAATGTTGTATTTCTATCAAATGGAACCAGTCTGCCTGTTCCCCTATCACAAGGCATTTTGGTTCACATAACAGAGGCTTAGTATTTTTTAGTCTCTTCATTGTTTTGTACTGTTCTTTGTAAACCTGGGAGAAATGGCTATGCATGAAGCTGTATTAAAAAAGCTCAGCCCCGCTATTCTGGCACCAACAACCATCTGATATTCAAAGACAAGAACTTTCTTCAGCACTCTGTTGCTATTGATTGAACTTCAGCAAAGCGTTTTCAACGTGTCCAAATGGCTAAATGCATTGAGTTCCTGCCATATGATGACTACTTTTTAATGGTACTTTTTGAGTATGTATGTTTATAGAAATCATCCTTCACTTGTGAGTTTTTCCCAAACCAAGCACCAACTGTCTTGCACATTTGTTTTGTTCTTCCTCATTTCTCTTGCCTCGCAACAAAAATGTTATGGTGTCACTGAAAATCAGCTTTGTGTAAACAGGACGACGGTCTTTTGAATCTCATCATGGTTTCCACATTCGCCCCAACAATGAGGAGCACACCAAGCTAAACCCTAAGCGTGCCTCTGTTTAATTTTAGCAATTTTAAACCATGGTAAATGTGGCTGCTTTGGATTTTGTACCTCACCAGAAATCGCAAAACTCAAAATCAAAGACTTTTCCAGGGTACATCTAGAAGTCATCATCGCCACAAGGCAGCACAGGAAAGGAAAAGATGGAGTAACTAGCAAATTGCCATTCTCTTTCCCCCCTACCCCTTCTGGAAGACATTTAAAGGGCCTTTTCAAAATGAAAGTTGGATGTTTGAGACGGGAAACTAGAAAGACGAGATTGGTGGATTCACAGAGGAGCAGAAAGTCTTTGTAGCGGAGAGGTCAGTCCCAGCTCTTCCAGCTGAGCCGCTAAGATGTTCTTACATCTCAGATAAATGGTGTAAGAAAAAGGGGTCAACACAGTGCTCTGCTCTGCTCCTCACTTCATCCTTCCTCTCTTTATCATTACTCATATGCCTCCACTGTCTGCTCGGCATCCATCTTTGTCTTTGCGAGCTCCATTGCGGCGGAGACTGAGAGCCGAGCAGCGCGGCGCGTGAGCAAACAGGGAAGATAAAGACACTTTGAGGAGAAGGAGATTGAAGCAGCCAAGAAGATCAGCCTCCCCTCTGCCTGTTGGCAAAAGCAACATGAGAGCACTCTGAAAGTAGTCGAAAGAGTAGCTGAAAGCAAAGGAAGAGCTCACGGATTAGGGTAGGAGAGGGAGGCACGCTTATGCACAAGACGCCGCAGTCAGACAAATGACTGGAGGCGGGAGGGACTTTAGCTGAACGTGGACTAGATTTCGCTTCAGCAGTTTGGGCCTCCCAACAAGACGCAGGGAAGGCAGTCTTCCGTAGCTTTAATGGTTCACTGGCCAGAACATGATGGATCATGTAGGGGGGTGAATCTCCTGTCAGGGCTGGCAGGAAGCCCCTCTTCACTGTGAGGATTCTACAGACGAGCAGCCTTTTGTGGTTTTCTTGGTTTTTTAGCTTACGGAGCTTTTTCGGACACGATGCTCTGTTGCGGTTGCCTCCGGCAGGGATCACTGCTGGATCTCGAGCGGGAAAACGTGCATCTGGTCCTAGTGGATATGAATCAGGATTTGTGATGAGACCTAATTAACGGGAGATTGGGTTAAAGTCTCAAAGAAGTTTTTACTGCAATATTTCCAGCTTGACAGCTACTGTATGGGTTGTGTGACAGCGCTTGAGCTCCAGGGATATGGCGACGCAAGCTGAGGAACGGCTGACACTTGATGTAATTTTCTAGTTTAGGGTTTTCATTATGTTTTGCACATACAGAAAAAACACAGTACAGCCAAAAAGAGCGAGCGAGAGGGAACTGAAGGCAGCCAGCTTAGTCGCTCGTCACTGGTGACATTCTGTTGGTTCTTATTGGGCCTCTGGTGCTCTGCGGCTCCATCTGATTGGATCCTGCACAGTTGGAAGGTATCTCAAATTATTGGCCTGTGGCTATGGGATGATGGGGAGAGAGAGAGAGAGAAGGGAAATAGTCAAGAAAGTAATGAAGAGGAGAGAGAGAGTTAAGTAGTGCAGATCGTCAGAGGAAAAAGATTGCTCTGGGTAATTAGAGAAGTGACAACTTTGATTCCTACAAGTTTTTTTTTCTTTTTCCTTTTTTTTAAAGGCAGATGGATGGGGAGGCGGGGATGGGGGCTCCTTCGGCTGACTCCGGGAGCAGCTCTTGCATTAAATCAATCTGTGGCTGAGATAAAAGGTGGTGGAGGGAAGAAATGAAAACGAGCTGTTGGACCGATAAGTGCTGCACATATGAGAGATGACGAAGAGTTAAAGCGATGACAGCCATGTGATTAAAACACAGGCAGGCATGAGTGCAGGGGGGGATGTGTTTGATGTAAATAAATGAGCGGGTTAGGAGGGTGTCTTCCCTCATTTCACAAACTCCAAACTCAGCTTGGGAAACGTGAAGAGACTTTAAAATTCTGATGAATTCTTTGTGAAATGATTTAATGAAGTAGCTGGCAGACTCAGACTAACGTTACAGGGGGAGGTTTCAGTCGAAGACTGGCAGAGCGGCGTGGCCGCGGGCCAACCGTCTCCAGTGTACTCTCCATTCTCGTGAATAGATTTCCAATGTGGGTGTCCTGTACAAGGGCATCCGGCCACCTGCAGAGCGACATGATATCCAGCTGGCTTCTCAGAGCATCACACGGTCAAATGCCACCACACAAATGTGCACATGTGCAATAACACGGAAGGCTAAAGATTTGCTTATCATCGCACTTGAAGGCAAGTCGTCCCAGACGCGCATCGAAGCAGATAGTTTACACTCCCCGTGTGCCGATGCATCTGTCACCCCTAGCCCCCATCGCTAGGTGCCAGTCAGGCAGCATGTACCCGCCCCTCCCTGTGTCACGGCAGATGTGACACCTTCCCTGAACTGGTCCCATCGTAGCCATTATTTGGACAAACCGTCTGGCAGCAGACATGAGGCGCCACAGGAAACACAGACAGGGTTCTGGATGGATAGTCCAAACCACAGGGGGCGTCGGGGCTTCAGGCAAGCTGCCTGGGTACGACTCATGGGGAGTTATGGCCCAGACCTTCTGTTGAGCTTCATCTAAGAGCAGCTATATGCTAACAAGTGTTATTTTGAATGTCCATCTATGAGTGAGAAAACAGATGTGACTGAACATTAACAACGTTCATATACAGAGCCGGGCAGAAGGACTCATACGCCTTGTCTCCGTTTTTAATGGGATTCTATGTGATAAACAAGCTAGCTAAAAAGTTAGTTGTGCTAAAGCACTAATGCTAAGCTATGGCTCTACTAATGGTAAAGCGCTACAGCAACATGGTACTTAGCAGAAGCTAATGCTAAGTTCCTAACTTGTATTCAAATTATTTCTGCTGTTAGAAAACTACAACACCAAATTAATTTTGACATCGTATTTGATAGTATTTATAGCTTTTTCTCTATATTTTAGTTGTTCCTTTATGTTTCTTGTTTGAAGTAGATATTGGGAGAAAAAAAACACCTGCTGCATAAACTGTCTAATCATAAACATTATAAATATTTTTTTCCTAATACTAAGGCACTACACCAACACAGTATTTAGCAGAAGCTAATGCTAAAGTGCTAACTTTAATTCAGATCAAACTTAGAAAACAACCAAGTCAGTTGGCACTTTAGAATTTATCCGCAAAAATTAATTTAAGAGAAGCTACGTGCGCTAAACTTTCTCAAAGTTAGCCAAAGCCCTGAGACGCTAAGCAAAAAAATTAGCTCAGCTATTAGCATACCACTATGATAGACCAACCAAGTAGCGTATTACAAAGACAAATTTGAAAAGCGTGGCATGAGTTGGCCTGATAATAAGAATACTTTTCCTGCATTTTTTTTATTGATAAAACAAAACTTCTTCATGATGTTGTCCTGCATCGGCCCCTCAAAACATGTTCTGAAGTTTAAAGTTGTAACAGAGGTCATTGTGGCAGCATGTTACTGTACTGGTAGACACATCAGGTAATGGGCACCAAAAGCTTAAACAATTACACTTCTGAGTATTTATGATCTACTATCTTATTTCCCCCTTCCTTATAAATTAGGAAAAAAAAACAAGTGTGAGATTTAATAGTCTAGATTCGTATCAAGCAAAAGTAAGAGTTCTGGGAATGGAGGCCCAGCTGTTTAATCAGCCAGCCACCCACCGTCTCCTCTACTCTGATGCAGTACGGCCTTCAGCCGGTTTGCTCAGATTTCTCCTCAGATCCAAACGGATGAAAACACACGGAGGAATTTAAATCGCCTGAGGACCGAAAGGCCTGACCAGCAGGAGGAGATTGTTACCGTCCTCGTCACATGTTGTGATTTGTAGTCGCATCCTGCTCTTCCAGCTTCCATCCCTACAATGCTTTCTCTTTTCTAAACTTCTTTCAGTTTTTGGATTTTGTAGATAGAGTCCCTGTCATGGCAGTCTTTGCTTCTTGATCCGGATGTTGCTGCATGCTGCTGTATGCCAGAGAAAAAAAAAACACATACATCCGCATACAGTACACTCAATTTGTATTCTCAGCAGTTATTACTTTGTCTGCTGGACCTTTTGTCAGTAATAGATAGCAAGCAAGCACCACACCACAGTGAACCACATTTAATCTCCCAGTAACAAACCTTACAGGGAAAGAAGGAATACGTGGTTACGAATCAGAGGTTAAGTGTGAGTGAGTGACTAAGAGCAAGTTGTGGTTGTGGGGGGGGGGGGGGACAAAACCAGAAATGAGAAATTGCTAAAAACAGACCCAGTGGAAAGAGGAAGGAAGAAGACAGGAAATAATGGAGATGAAGCAAAGTGGAAGATGAGAAAGTTGGAAAGAATGGGGCGTGCAAGTTACTAGCCAGAGAGAGACGGAAATGGATTTTGGCAGGAGGGTGAGAGAAAGGACAGAATGAAGCGTGGATGAAGGATTGTTTGAGAACAAGGGAGGGACAAGCCGGAAAAGAAGGAAAAGAGCCGGCAAGAAGGGTGGAATAAGCGAGTAAGACGTGGAGAACGGATTAGGGAAAGAATGCCTGAATCGCACAAAAAAATGTGTCCTGGAGAAGAAGAGCTGAGGGACAGGTACTTTTGTGAGTGTAGAGTCTCAGCCCTGCCACTAGAGGGGGATAAAACGGATTGTGCATAGAGCAGGTTTGGTTCCTGGAGGTTACAGTGTGAATCGGAGGAAAGGAAGGGATTTAGGAGGAAGGATCCACCCACAGAGGATTTGTCTGCCGGTTTTTATTTTTTGCTTTATCTCTGCAACATTGGCAACCCTGACACACCCAACACTGGTCCTCTGCCCAACATACTCTTTCTCTCTCTGTCTGTGTCTCTCTCTCTGTCTAATTTAGTGATTGCAGCAGAGTGGCCGTGTCATTACTGAAGCAGCCTTGTGTTAGGGCTGTAATTGCCACGCTGCCTTTCCAGAAAAGCACAGCAGAAACGCGCTTAATCTTAAGTGCAACATCAAAACATACCTGTAATTGCTGCTCTGTGTTCTTTCCAAACCACCGTTTGTTCTAAAGTATAAGAAAAAAAAACACAGTTTGTTCTCGCAGGTAGAGTCAAATCAAAAATGTGCAGCTGATGTAAAAGAGAGGAGAGCTGAAAGATACAAACACCGATTAGGTTTTCTTCAAACCTTAGATTTAGATTTTATTCTTTTTAAAAGTTTGATCTATGTTATGATGAGTCATTTTCTGTTCATTTGCTCTGACCCTACCTCATGCTTCTGTCCTCCTCGTTTCAGCCTTTCCTCTGCTTTTCTTTTCCCATCAACTTCTCATTATGCTCTCTGATGTAGCCCTCCTGTTCACACACAAACAGGCAAGCGAATTTACACACAACATGGCCTCATGCATGTGCAAACACATCTTTTTTTTTTTCCTTTTGCTTATCCAAGGCAGTTTTGCGCATGCAGGCTGGCGTGGGTAGGGAGACCCCTGGGGAGAGGAAGCGGTACTGCAGAACTGAGAGGTGGTCTATTTTAGATCTCTGCTGCAGCAGCACGGGGCAGTGGCGCCGCTAAATCAAAGTACACTCCAGATAGGATGCAGGATGAGTTACACACACACACACACACACACACACACACACACACACACACACACACACACACACACACACACACACACACACACAACACACACACACACACACACACACACACACACACGCAGATAATTTCAGCAGCAGCACTCTAGCCTTCTGCTTTCTCAGATTTCCTATTTAAACAAGCAGTAAGTTAGATGTACGTTTTGTTTTTTGTGAGTTGTCCTATTTTCATAAAGTGCTGTCTAAACATAGCCCTACTGGGGCTTTTTTAGCCTGTAATCTTCTAAGACTGCCTTTTGACATGGACAATAACTCCTAATTAATCCATCACATCAGACATCATCAACCCCTCCACCCCCCAACACACACACACACACACCCCAGCCTGGTCACCATCACCCTCCTCATCCCCTCCCTCCTAATTTCAGCTCCGTCTCTGTTGACGGTGCTGGAGATGCAACGCAGCGTGACCCAGAGGTTGATTGAAGTGAAGTGAGGGATAATAAGTTGCCGCAGCAGTGATGAAACTTCTTTGACACGCTGATGAAGTGCTGCTAATTGCCAAGTGCCAATGAGAAGTTGTCCATGAATGCTTGAGGAGGTTTGGGGGCATGAGGGGGAGGATGGGTGAGGGGGGTAAGGCGCTGAGAAATACTGGTGCTCTGACGGATCTACTTAATTCGTTTTGCTTTAGGTGAAAAACGGAACGGGGATCCTAGGGGTTCGAGCGCCACAGCACCGTCAGGTTTGGGAGGAGCCATTTGGCTAAGCGACAACCCTTTATCTGCAATGGGAACTTTAAGGCGCTTTCCTTGAGAACAACCACAAAATGTGTTTTATTGATTGGTTTTCTTTTAATGTGTGATTATGTCATGCTGCTTTTGAAACACTGAAATGTCTTGTTCTGCTTTATTCTTCCAACTTGTGTTGACTGCTGGTTTTGCTGGCTTTAACATATTTTGTCACCGCTAATGATTTTTCTAATGTGCTGAGAGCTATGATAAGTTCTTTAAAAAAAGACAAAAGTAACCATTTTACATCTAAATCACTTTTAAATCTGTTTAACATGACATCAGATTAAACAAACAACAAACTACTAATTTAAACTCAAGGTAACTAGAATGTTGTTAACCTGTCTAACCGAACAAACCAGCCCAAAACAACATCAAGTTCTTCCTGTCCTAACTAAAGCTGATTTAAAGTTCATAACCTGCTAAACCTTTTGCAATGTTGCCCTTCTAACTTCTAACTTTCTTAACTTCCAGATTTGCCTGTAACCGTTTTGTTTCTAATTTGTCTTCTCCAAATTTCTTAAAGGGAACTTTGATAATGAGCGCCTGGCTCTTGCTAGACAAAGAATCCCATACCGACTTGGTCGGGTAGTTGATGAGTGGCTACTCGAAAAAGGTAATAAAATCCCTTTAACTCCACTAATGATCTAACCGCCTAACCTACCGTTAACCACAGCTCTGGAGGAGGTGCAGTGCCATGCAGCAGGGGCAAATGTGATTGACTCCTTAATTAAACTATAGGTTCCCTTCACTGTAGAACTACCAAGTGTAGCAATGACCAGATTTTATGGTGTTGAGAAGTTCAACTGGAATTGAGGCATGTTCTACCAGATTTAGTTTGATCTTCGTTAGCTTTTAAAGAGAGATATCTCCGTAGTTTCTAACAAGGCTACATTTCAGGGGTCTTTATCCAAGGCACCCTAAGTTGGGGCTGCATCTCTTCAGAGCTTTAATCTCCAAATAACCCAACATAACCCTTAATAACCTGACCATTTGTAAACCGCTTCCTTCCTGTGTATTTGTTTGCTGAATGTTGGCTGGATGTAAAACAACAAAAAGTTTGATTTTCACTGGATTTTTCAGAGAACAGAACCCTCCACACCCCCTAACCCTCACCACAACCCACAACCCCCCTCCAATGAAAGTCACTAAAAGTTAAAGGGACCGTTTTTATAAGAAGTCTCCACTCAGTGCGCCATGCAGGCGCCTTCTTTGCCCCTGCCGGTGTTGTACCTGACGGCGCCCTGAGTTCTTAATGCGGTCCCATTAAACTCATTATTCTTTAACCCTTTGAGTACCGAATGTCCCAACCTTCCTGTCTTTGTCTCGTGCCGTGTGTTTGTGCTGCTGAAGGTGGTTGATTCTTCAAAACAAGAATAAGCCAGTAAAAAACAAAATATAACAAAAACCCTACAGGGGTAAATAAATATATATGCACTGCTTCTTGTTTTTTTTTGCTTTTCTTTTTGTATTGGAGATGTATTGAGATGATCGCAACCTAAGCATAAAGACAGTTAGCTTTAGGGGGTTGTCTTTGAAACACTATCCGAAAACACAGAAGGATGAATTTAGAAGATAAAACTCTGTCTCAGAGAGAAAGATGAGGTATTTTTTTTATTTTTATTTTTGCAAAAAACAAACAAGATAAATGAGCTGCCTGCATATTTACTTGATGAAAACAAAACAATCCTTGTATTCATATTCAGCGCCCATAAACTGACTTCTTGGCTCTCCTGTGGCGGCGCAGCGAATGCACGATTGCTGGGAATAGTTAGAACAGAAATTAGAAAGGATCGTGGAGATTAAAGTTGAATGAAAAAGTGAATCAATAAAAAATGATTTAGCAACTTCATGAAATTATCTGTGTGCCACGAAAGTCTGAAGAGAAGAGCTTAAAAGTGAATCTATTATTCTCTTTCTTCTCCACTTTGAAATCTGTCAATAGATGAAAGTAATAGGAGTTATTAGTTGTAAACATTCCCATCGGCTCATGAGTTTAAATTTTGATAAAGTGAATATTAAAGAAGATTTGATATGTTAATTGCTATTATAAATGGAATCAATGGAGAGGTGTCCTACACACGCCATGCGATGAAGACAAAGAGTTGCTTTCGAACAAGTCTAGCTATCATTGAAGGGAATTAGTGGACATTTTTGAGCTCAAAGGGTTAAAGTTGTTTGATTTCTTTTTCTTCTTTTTGTTTCTGTATCCACTTAGAACTTCAAGCTATAAACCACAAAGCAGAATCTAACCACCAACAGCAAATCAAACTCCACCCACACTAACCACTGAGGACTCCTCTCAGGATGCTCCATCTTTACAGAAAATTGGCAAACCTTTCCAGCCTTATTGAGCTGGTAACAAATTCATGGAGTCCTCAGTTCTAACCTTGTTATAAATGTATTTTTAACTGAACCTGGATGTTGGTATTTGGAAGAACTTGGACAGGTCGTTGCAATCAACGAAAACTAAACAGCTGCTAACCCTGTTCTAACTCCTGCTAAAAAGAAAACAAATGTCTAAGTGAAGACGTCTTCAAATTGTCCTTTCCTGTTTGTTCAAGCAAAACTCAGAGGGTTAAAACGTAACGTAACGGTTGATCCTCAAATTGACCTCATCTGCTCTGGATCATTACAATAGTATGTTTAAGAGAAAAATAAATAAATGAAGGTCCCTTTAACATTTATTGTTTTCACCACTAAGGAAATGGACATGTTTGCTGTGGTTTCCAGTCGTTGAGTGGGTTGACTGGTTTTATTTGAATGAGACTTGTCTTTGTTGTTAAAAATCTGGATCATTTAGACAGTGGTAGATGATCCAGGCTGTGAATGACTGATCTTTAATGTTGCAGAGTTCTGAATGTGAGTGTGACAAACGATCAGCCCTGTGGGTCTCCACAGCAATCTGCAGTGTTTTACAGATTACAGCCAGAAGTCTACATGGATTTTATCTCTTACACTTGAATGAGGCTAAATTTCATTCGTAACACAGTTAAAAGATTTAATCTGTGATCATTTTACCTGTTGTAACTTGTCTTATTCTGTTATTGCCTGTTTTGCTGGCTTCCTCCCTGTTTTAATATGACTACTTCACTCTGCTTGCAATTTGTTGTGCACAGAAAATGTTGGCCTTCTCTTTTATAAACGTAATGATTTATTTTAGTGGTGGACATGGTTAACTCTAAAGTACAAATCATAAACAGTTCCAGTAACGCTAAACTTCAATTCAAATTTGAGCACCAATTTAATTTTGACAAAATAACTTACACATGCCCTAGATATTGTATTCATGCATATATCGCTTGTTTTCTACTGTCCATCTTTTATTTGTTCCTGTTTGTTTCTTGTTTGAAATGAAGTTACTGGGGGTGAAATAGAGAGAGAATAGAGAACAGGAAACAGAACTGCCACGTAAACAGTTTAACCCACTTCAAAATAAGAGCATGAATACAAACGTTTATCTACTTGTGCAAATCTTGACAGTCGATAACTAAAACTTCAATACAGATGTTGAATCTAATTCAACTGAAAGCTTAGAAAACAGACAAGTAAATTAATGCTATACAATTTTTCTGGAAAAATTAATCTAGGGGAAGTTAAGTACGCTAAACGGAATATTAGCGCATTAGCAGATGTGGCTCCCCGCTGTTTGTTTTGAACATCATTTGATTTATTGACTGCTGTTTCAGCTACACAGTATCACTTCTTCCCCCTGCATAAAGCTGTCTGTTGTTTTGGGGGAAGTTCTGGAGCTAACCATGGACAACACTGTGTCACTGCAAAGATGATTTGATTAGACTTAACATTTACAAACTGTCTTCAGCATCTTATTGGAGTAATTAGTAGAGTTAGTGGCAGACTCTGTGTGTGTAACAGCTACAGTAAGAGCGTCCAAAGTGCCGAACTTTATTTTAGTCCCAGATTTGTACTGATAGCCAGACCTTTTAAACAGGAGACAGACAGTACATTTTGTTAAATGTAACAGCACCTTGTTCATCTTCTAATAACCCTTTTATTTTATTTTTTTTTTTCGCTTTAATCTTCATTTCGTAGTATACAAAACAACAAAACTTCAGCAAGCTTTACTCCAAAGCCAAACTAGAAATTTGTTTAAGATAAGAAAAAAAACTTGTTTCCTTTGTTTATTGTTTCCTTTATATTATTTGTTTATTGTTGATCACATAAGGACAAAAAAGTCACATAAAATTAGTTTCATATTTTCAATTAGAAAAACAAGCTAATGTTTGTGGCCTACAAGTACTTTCTGTTTTATCATTTTGAAAAGCAAGTCAAAATGTTTGGACGCCGCTGTCCAAGAAAATAAAAAGTCTTTTCCTTAGCGTAGGGATTTTCAGACATTTCCAAATCTTTTTCTTAGCTTAAAAATGACAGTGTCCAACTATATTGCAATACGTTCAGAGCATCTGCATTAAGCCTCGCTCTCACAGGCTGAATAAACTGCAGACATGCCTTGACATGTAGAAAACACAATTTCCTTTGACATTTTTACTTCTTTGGTTCCTCTGACTTAATTGCTGTACGCCTCACTGACACTGAACACTGCTAGCTTTGAGGCGTCTTCTTATGGCAGCCATTTACACACCAAGAGTCCAGTTGCTGTGGCCTTCACTCTTAGGAATACTGTGTTTGTTAATGGTAAAAAAAAAAAAGTTGATGCTTGCGTTTCCAACCAATTGACCAGCATGCAGCACAGTCACACACACACACACACACACACACACACACTGAGCTTTAGCAGCCAATATAGTCATACTTTCAGTGCTCTAAAAAAGGTAAAAAGATACTTTTAGGATTGTCACGGCAACAAACCAGTTGCAGGTAGTAGTCTATACAAGAAAATAAACAGTGATTTATAACTGTGGTACTTCATTAATTGTTTAAAATCTATTCAACCACCACTGCCATTGTTAAAGGAGATGTACCATTCCACTCCTGTATTGACAGCAGCAAAATAAAAGGGCTAATCACTCACTTTTTGCCCTGACGAATCAGTATTTTGGTCACACCGTGATTTAATGGAAGTCATTGGAGCCCGCAGTCCTAGAGGAGAGCTGTGCTGTCTCCCTAGATCTCATTCTGAAGCCCTTATCCAATCTCCCATACTGTGTGTGAGGCAGATCAGAGAGAGCATCTCCTGCCCACTCCGTGCCCACTGACTAAATTCAAAACGGCAGCAATTACAGGAAAGCAATGGAGGGGAAAAAATCCCAAGTCCCAAAAGTTTTTAACAGCTCTATCTGAGACAAAACTTACTGAGATGCAACCCCTTTACCCGGCGATGGAGCCGTCATTAGCAGTTTTCTCTACATCCATCCCCATCCTCTCCCTAGTCTTTGAAGACATTTTTTTTCTTGCTTTGACTTTGAAGGACATCCTTCGTCCAAAAGCACGGCAAGTGGTCTCTAATGTCAAAGCTCCTACTTTTTTATGAGCTAATCTCCAAATAGAACTACAGACAAACAAGAGAAGAAATCTTTTTTGATACCTTAGCACCATGTTTGCAGAATATTGAACCTGCCTGAAGAGGATTAACTGCACATCATGTTGTTGAGAAGACGTGATCCCTGCACGGCTCACCAATCAGTTTCTGTGATGAGCTACATGAGACTGAGGGAGAAGTTTGGTCTCTATGGCCTCTGAAATCAGGCTGAAGAACCAGGTTTAATGTTTGGAATTTAATGGCCGTGTATTAGCTTCCCCCATCCCTTAATCAAAAGCAATCAAGTCCTCCCCCTTGGTGCGGGGCCAGAGCCCAAATCAAATCTCCAGGCCAGGCATCTGTCCAGATCGGCTATTCATGATCATCCCCACATCATTTCAGAGATTCTGGTCCATCTGGTCACAACCGAGCCGGTCCGATTGAGGCCTCCTTTTCTTTTTGGCGAACCCCGGTGATGCGCTCTGGCTCCTGTCGAGTCATTATCTTGTCTTCTCATTTGATCCCTCAGCACTATTATTGCGCCATTCAAGAGAAATTGGGGGGAAACTAAATGAATTCGTACATGCTTGCTCACGAGTAGAGAAGTGGCAGCAAGTAAGCGTGTAAGAAAGAAGGGAATCTTCTGTTATTTCACGGTCTCCTGCCGTGAAATACCACCCCGCGCCCCACACCTCCCAAAAAAAAGCACAGTCACAGTTAAGAGAGAAGCCTGTCCCCAGCTAACCACTGTACTATCTCTTTCTGCGTCTCTCTCTACGGTATTCCATGTTTCAGATCAACATACGGATAAGGAACCGAGTCTGATTAAATCCAGTTTACTCCCACCAGAGTCCTGCAGATATTCCAGCAAAATATCTCAGAGCAGTTGTTGCCTTTAAGGACCGCTGGGCATCAGACTGACTCCGAAAGCATTCACCGCACAGTGTTGCTACTCTGTGCCTCACATCTTTATTGTCAAGCACAATTAATTCTTAGTATTCAACACGAACCAGCCCTGCTACGGAGGAACTGAGAAAAAGAGAGAAAACTTAATTCCCAAAGAGAGCTTTGTGCTGCACAGATAACTTGAAAACACTTCATATTCGACTTTTTCCGCGTCCCACCCTCAACCCCACCCCCATTGTGCTCGGCTCTTCTTTGACTCACACCGCCCTTATTGTCTTAGGGAAGCTCTTTGTGTTGATTCTGCTACAAGAAGAAGAAGAAGAAGAAAAAAGAGAGAATACGGCAAGCACATGAAGGATTTTGAGCAAAAAAAAAAAAAAAATCCATATAGACCCCACGTACAAACAGTTCAATTTTCTGCTCGGCACGTCACAAACAAGTGGGTTGTTGACAGAGGTGAATTCTGGGCCATCCCTCCCACCCTGCAACTCGGCAAAGAGAAAAACATTTCAGGTTGAAGTGCCTTCCCAACCACTTGATGGTCCTTCTCCCTGTGAGATAACAGGAGCTGAAGGTGGATGAGAGAGAGGTAATGACAACGGTGAGAGATGCCGCTCTCTTCAGCTGCAGTCCCTTTCACCTTCCCTCATGCGCACTTAGATCATCCGTTACCTCACCCCTTACATCCTCCATCACCCCCCCCCACCCCCCACCCCCCCACTCCGTTTCCCCTTGCCTCCATTTAGTAATCGCCTCCCCCAGGTTAGCAGCAGCAGGCGCTTCCCTTTTCTCCTCTGCTCCTACAGTACATTCTGCGGGGTTGTTGCAGACATGCAGCCATTATTTCCTAGCCTCCGACAGGCAATCTGTGCATTAGCAACCCAAGCGTGGCCCAATCCCGGCCCACTCTCTGGCTTGGCTCGGCTTAGCTGGTAATTACCGACCACAGCTCATCTGAGACGAGCCATTTCTCTCTGTTAAGAAAGAAAATGGCCAAAGAGGAAGGTGCATCAATGTAAATCTGCTGCTAGAAATGTGATTTTACTCCTGCTACCTCAGCGTCGTTTTCTGGGGAGGTAACCCAGCGAGGATCGAGCTCCCTGCTGTCTGCAAACTCTGCACCTTGTCGACTTTAAAGTGCATTTGGATGTAGAGGGACCAGATGTCCCCTCGCTCTTGTCTCTTTATCCTCGCTCTTGTCTCTTTATCCACCTTTTTAAGGATTTTCAAAAGGCCAAACTACATGATGGCAGTAAAGGCGCACTCATTAGCAGCTGTGTTCTCAGCCAAACTGTACTCCCATGGGGGCCAGCAAACATGAAACCTTTCAACGACGTCTGTGCATTCAGATTCCATCCAACCTGATGTAGAACAAAATCACAGCAAGGAAGGAATGTACCAACCTTGGCAACTGCAAAGAACAGCACAGACTAGCAGAACTGGTGGTTCAAATGAACTTAAGGCCCGGCTGTGAGACATTCCACAACAGAGATTGAGTTACTATAATGCCACTCATTCTGGCTGCCATCCAGAATTTGATGGAATTTAGGAATTTCTGCCCAATCGTCTTTACAGAATCCTTTTGCTTCAGTCAGAAGCATAGACCACCTGTCTAAGTTCTTGTCAGACCTTCTTGAACTTCTGCCTGCAGTTGTTGTGACCCATGGATGCCTTGTTGTCCAGTCTTGTTCTTTCTCCTTGTGTCATTTTATGAGCTCTTACCATCATCAGCATCAGAATCGTCACTGTTGTCGTCAGAAGCTGATCCAATAACAGCAGCAGCTGTCATTTACAAAGCCTCATCTGCCATGTTTATAATACAGTAAAACCTATACAGTCACAATATAAATCTGCAACACATCAGCACCAATGTGCTGATGTGTTGATGTGACCTAATATCAATATATTAGGTCAAACAATGATGTCACTTAAAATCATATCTTTCATTGAAGTAAACATCTAATTCATAATCTGCACAATATTTTACTGAAATAATTGTTTTTCACACAAGTCTTGCTTTAAAGCGTATTGAACAGAGAGGGCCGTCGTTCTATCAATACCTCTTATATGTATTACATGTATTCACTTCCCTAAATGGAAACACCTCCTACAGTCCAATAGTGGGGCTCCCACAATGCAGACAGCAGGAGTCTTTGGCCCCACAACAAGGTCATGGAAAACATGTTATCATAAAGTTAACCCTGTCATTAGTTGGCATTTAAAAATAAGGTTTGGACGGTAGAGGCGACTCAGTTCTTGAGTGTCTTCCTTCCTGTTTTATACATTTAACATGTACCCAACTGCACCGTTTCTCTAGTTTTTCTTATCAAACCCATCAGCCGTCCCTCCGGCAGTTTGTCTTGATGACATTCTATCCTCTATACCCTCATTCATTGTCTGTCACTCCCCCGTCCTCCATCATATATCTCATGTCCCCATTTTTCCGCGCCGCTCCAGCTTCTTCTCCCCGTGTCGTCTTTCCATCTCGAGTGCCGAGCTTGGTAACCATGGAGCTGTTCACCAGCAGATGACAAAAGGAAATTACATTTAATAGTCTTTTAATAGGGGTGATTTAATTTAAACCTTTGATAATATAATGTAAGTCCTCTTTTCAGAGAAGAATTGGGAGAGAAAATGGCAGGCTTGTATGAAATGTACAGTAGGGGGGGATTTCTTGTCTGCCTTCAAATTGATTACCTGCCTAGCATGGAGTAGGAGCACTGCATGCCGCATTCCACTGTGCATTAAAAATGTAAAAATACCCCCTCTCCTCCAGCTGTACAATCTGCTGTGACATGCAGGGGTCATTACTGCAATGACTCAGCGAGGAAATCAAAGTCGGAATGCCACTTGTTTCTGCATGGCGCTTCCCAGCCACTAAGTTCGCCCTCATCCCAAGCTGCTCCACCGATCAGTGGTGATTGCAGATGATAGCGCCTCGAGCAATACCTGTCTCTTTTGCCCACATGCCCTGTTTAGGCAGAAGGAATATATGGGCTTTTTGGTCAAGAGACTTGCTAGACAACGAAGACAGGAGCAGCAGTTGCAGCTCGGAATGTCTCATGGAGCGGGTTTCAATGTGACAGAAAACAAACACAAACATTTGCCCCAGATAAGCTAGCAGTTTTTTTTATCACTCAGTTTACAATTTTCATGTTTTCTGGCTTCAAACTTAAGCAGCTTTACTTACTGTTTTCAGTGTTTTTCCATTTATTTAAAATAAGAATAGCTCATGCTATACATCACTCCTAATATTTTAACTCTCAAATAATTCACCCTTTGTTGCTAAAGCAACCTAGCCTGATAAAAAACAGCCCCTTTTTCTATGCTTTGCTTTGTCCATGGGGCCTGGACCCTCAGCTATTGAGAAACAATTGCTTCCTGGACTCTGTTGAAGTTTTACATTTTACCCATTTGTCTCCATTTGTCTGTGATGTATGTTTTGCACCAGTTCAACGCTATGAAGTTAAATGGAAATTGTCTGCACTGTAAACAACCATTCTCCACTGTGAAGAGAAAAGTGCTGACCCGGACAAGATGGCAATTAATGTTGATTCAATATTTGTAGGCGTGGCTAACATAGACTGAACGGCTTAGTTCACTTCCTCCACTGCAGTGGCTAAAACTACAGGTAGACTACAATTCTAAAACAGCACAGCTGCGTCATTGATAACAACTTCTCCTTCTGGTCGTTGATTGGCCCAGTAGAAATTCTACTAGAGGAATCCAAGTAAATGAGAGAAATTCCGGTCGGACTACTGAAGGCAGATGAGAATTGAGTGGAATTGCATGGAAAGGTAACGGCTATGCTAAAAACAACCCTGACCCACTGAAACAGACTCCACAAGACCTCTGATGGTTTAAGAACTCTATTTCACTTTCAGTGTGAAATTTGTAGAAACACTTTCATTCAGGATGACATAACTCATTTGGGCCCTCAGTAGAAAGTGCCAGACAAGATATTATTGTCTGGCAATTATATCACAATTAGCACTGAGAACCACGCGCTAACTGTTAGCCACTAACAACACCAAAGTTTCCATCTGGATCACAGCTTCCTATTGGGGCTAAACTAAAGAACTATTTTTGCCTTTTAGTGAGTCTCAATGGCGTTTTAACATTTCTTGTAAAATAATCTTTAATACTTAAACTGATAACTCATGTGAAATCTTTGCACAGTTTTGAGATTCATCAAACTTTTACTCACTATCTGAAACACATAAAGGGGCGCAGTAGAAGCACCATAGGAAATGACAAACATAAACACTGGACAAACTACACACTGGTCGGAACTGAATTGAAATACTCAGCATTTCTTAACTAATTATTTATAACGCATTTAGTGAAACCTCTACACTTTGTTATCACAGAAATATAACCAAAGTCTCATCCTATGCATGTAAACCCAGTGCTATCCTGCATGGTGAGAGTCGATGTTCTCACAGAGGACCTTCTGAACACACGTCTTAATAACATTTTCAGTAATTCCAGAAATAATTAGCTCTTTTGTTAGCCTGAGGAACACAGGTCAGTCTTTGCTGGACCCATAAAAGACTGAGGCTTGGTAGATCTCAACCCTGTTAAGGTTCCTTTACCTGTGCTGCCTTTGAACCGTCCTGGGTTCTACAGGGCCAGAACTCACCACAAATGTATGCAGATGTATGCGTTTTTACACATTTCCAACTTGTACTTGTAAAAGTCCCTCTAGATATGTTTGGCTGGTTTTCTACTTTCAATCCTTTAAATATATTTAAGGTGAACACATGGCATTCACAGGGGTTAGGGACCACAGTCGTCTGTGAATTGATAAAATCTGCAAATACTTGAGAGTCCCCCCTAAAAACACTTACTTGTCTATTTTATTAGCTCATACATTAAAAATACTTAAATATGCATTAATGTCCACAGTGGAAACTAACCTAGCATCTGAGCTTCTGCCATTGATATCAGCAATATCAATTGCTGATATTAGCCTTCCTCCAAACCTTCCTCCACTCTTGGGCTCATAGTGACAAGGAAAATGAATGGCACTCATGGATTGGCTGGTTTGCAAATAGCATGTCAAGTAGCATTGTGCTAAGCTAGTTCAGCTTTCCAAGTTGCATTTTCTTTCAAATATTTTAGAAATATTCAACGAAAAATCTGAGTCGGCAGATTTTCCGTAAGCAATTCTGGATCACATTCCAAGGACCGAACCACAAACAGGCGTGAGTCTAATGTATCTATGCCAACATATTCTTCCCACTGTGACTGAAACAAGATAATCAAGGTTTTCACTTCGTCTGTGAGTGGTCATAATGTTATTGGTTTAAATGTGACCTATGAAATGGTCGAAATGAATTTATTTCACTTGAGATGATAAAGCTCCTCCTTTGACAATCTGTAAAGGATAATAAAAATAATAGGAAATGTTCACATGCTGAGTTTTAGCTCTGCTCCACGTTCAGCCCTGTTAAAGGGAAACATTTAAAACCACAGAAGATTCCTGTGGTCTGACATGCGAGTGCACTGCTGCTGCTGCTGCAGCTGCAGCTGCTGCTGCTGCTGCTGCTGCTGCTTCTGCATTCTGCAAGGTAATCAGTAACTGTAGCATTTAGATTAATGTACTGGAGTGAAATGTAATTTCCTTAGAGCCAAACTAGCAAGTATTATTACATTTAAAGCACCCAAACACAATTACCTTAGGCGGGTACTTAGAGTAGCGCTTGTTTAAATTTTCTCGAAAGATGAAGATGTTTCTCTTTCGTCAATGTAAAAAAAACAAAACTGAAAAGATAATCAACTCTTTGAGCCATAGACTGTGAAGGTTCTGCTTCAAAATTATCCTCAAAGTCATCTTGGAAGTTTTGATGGAAAATTGTGAAGTACTAGTAATCTCACCGAGCCAGCGGGAGAGCTAAAGAGCTCCAGAAAACTCTTCTTTTTTTTTTAACTCATGCAGAACAGTAAATGAGGGTAAATAATGCTTTTATAAGAACCAGTCAAAAATTCCTATGTTACTGAATTTGCTCTACAATACATGAACCAGACTGCTGAAGCAGAAACAAAGCACATGCTACCAGGACTTTTTCCAACAGCAGTACGGCGAATTCTGTTTGGGAACTGCAGTGTGAAAACGCAGCAGAAGAGGTTAAACTGCACATAAATGTTTAACGTTTACTCCCCAGGCAGGCTGATTGTTGTTCCAGATCGTACGTCTTGTGGTTTACTTAAACCCATACGGCAGGACGAGACCTGACAATGACAAATACGTCGCTTTGTATGCATGCTGGATTTTAGAGTTTGTCATTTCCTGGAAAACGCTGATGACTCATTCAGCGCTTGGGGGCGTATGCTTAGTTTGCATATGACAAAATGCTTCATTGAGAATTCAAATTTGTGCAGCTTTAATACAGAATAGTAGTCAGTATCTGTTTAGGGCCAGTAGAGCAAACCGAGCAGGCCGTTCCCCTCCGGCTCTGTTTCTAAGAGACGTATAAATAAGGAAGGGGGGAATAAGCCTCCACTTTATGGCAATTTCATAAAGCATCTCCTTCATGGAAAGACATATCTACAGTAAGGTACAGTACGTTCTAGCAAAATTACAACATGTCTAGAAACTTTACCTTTATTTTATGTTTGTTTTATTGCAAACGATAACTCGACCAGTAAAAGTGTAACAATATGCTAAACAGTTTGTTGCTCCAAGGCACAAAGCTGCAGGCTGCAGGCTGCTACCACAGGATGGCTGATTCTTTTTAAAATCAACGTCATGAAAAATTGTTTAAATTTTCAGCCACACTTTAAAGTGTGACTGAAAATCACTCTACACTCTAGATCCTGGGGGTGGGGAGGCATTAATTGTATTGTTTATCATTTATCGCATTCATTTATGTTCATCATGGAAAGAATTTTGATTTATTATTATCACTATAAACTCCAATTAATGATGATTAAAACCTGCAAAACTGTCCAAATGACAGTTATTTAGGACTGGTGTCCTAAATAACCCTAAATAACGATATGTTTTTCAAGTGCAGTATTTGCAGGGTTATGATTGCTGTGTAATGCGTTCACAGCCATATAGTTACCCTAAAAAAAGAAGGAATTAATAGTTCTTATCATTATCACAATAATGCCACAAAATATTGATAAAGCTTTAAATCCATGTCAGCTTCCATATTTGGAAGCAACAAATACTTTGCCCCTTTTAGAGCTTCATTTTGTTTCTAAAAATTAATCAGTCTCATGTATATGAATATATTTTTGAAACAGTCACTTCTTATTCCTCCTAACGTTTCCATGCAGTTTGCTGACTAAGATGTTGCTGTCCTGTTTTACAAATCTAGTGCTTTTCTTTAGATGTCAAATCTTGTCAACTTTTTTCACACAGACAAACAGGGAGCTGCACCAGCCAATACAGTCTCTCTTTCACTGCAGTAAATAAGAAACTGCATTGGGTGCCACAGCAGCGACGGATGAAGACTCAGATTACTATGGGAAACCTAAATTTGTTTTGGTTTTTTACCTCAACAACATTGTGTCTGCCATCTTAAGAAAATTAATTGTAAAATTAGGCCACCAGTTTAACCAGCTGCTGTCTTGATGAGAAAATCAAAGACTTTAATCAAAATACCTGGATCTGATATCTGGAATTGAATAGAGACAAACAGTAGTATTTTACAAAAGTTTGTTTTGTTTGTTTCAAGATTTATGAAAGTGGAGTTATAGTCGGTTTGTATTATAAATGTGACAAATCCCAAAGAGTTTGTTGGAAACAAAAAGAACAAATAAAGTCAAACAGGCAGTCTAACAGGGACTCATTACACTCTCCGGTTTAGCAAACATTTGCATTTTGTGCTAGGTCTGGCACATCTCGGCAACAACTTGTTTATATAAGGTACTAAGATACTACTTGACACTACACTGACCCTACTTGGCATTTTCAAAGCAGCCAATCCAGGAGCACCATTCTTTTTTTTCTTGCCGCTGATTGGTTGTATCTCCAAAAGCAGATATAAGGAAGTCTGTAGATATCAGCTCCTGCAGTCCGGTAAGACGGTTTCCACTGTGTGCACTGAAGGCACAGTACATCCATGAGGAGGCTGATTCCTTATGGGACTGGGTATAAAAAAAGTGCAGGTCCCATTTTTGTCAGCTATATTGAATGCAGAGTTTAAATAAAGAGCTGTTATCTGAGTTCAGCATCTGCAGTGGCTAGTTGCTAAATCCTGACCCTCCTTGTGTCTGCACTGCGGTTAATTAAGGCTCCATGTGTTGCTCTGAATGTCTGGAACAGTTAGAGGCTGGCCGGTGCCATAACCTCACCCTGTCCGTGAGCCGCTGCCCATTAAATGCCTGTCACCTTAAGAGCCCCGCGGACAGAGGCGGCTGAACAGGTCCAAAGGATTGCTTGCTCATCAATGTGCAAGCCCTGATACACATACACACACATGAAGGAGGCATATGTAAATACAAATCTTAGCAATCACATACTGCTTGAAAAGACAAACCGTCGCTGGCATATTTCATAAGTCATTACGTCGCAGCGCGCCCAGCCTGTTCTCTGCAGCAGTGTCACATCCAGCTCCGTCATGTTAGCAGCGCCAATTGCTTGTCATGCAGACGGACCGTCCCTCCGTTCCGCCACGACACACACATCCCTGCCACCAAAATTGGCTCTAAAGCCACACGCCACTTTTGATTTGACCTGGCACGCCCTGAAACAATAACTTCATCAGGGCCTGTTAGGGTTTCATCCTGACCAGAAAACAAACAATGATTTCCCTGATTCTCGTCTAGAGGGCACCTTTTGTTGTTATCAGTGTCTGGCCTGGCGAGGACCAAAGGCGTCGGAGCGGCGGAGACCCGGTAGGAACCACAACCGCCTGGAAATAACTCAGAATCCACAAACACTTGAGATTATCTCTAAAAATAAAATGCTTATAACTGCCTATCTTAATAGTTCAAATTACAAATATGTTTTAATCAGAATTGATACTAGGGACATACCAATCCACATTTTTCAATTCCTATTGTGATACCAATATCTGAGTTTTGATATCGATTTAGCAGCAGTGCTAAATTGAATTAAAACGTAGCTCTGAATTACAAAAGTACAATTACAATTACAACACACTTAAATACATTAACAGCTTCACAAGCCTGTTCAAATGTGTAAAAAACAGCATAATTTCAATCTGTTCAGTCAGTTCAATTAGGAGAATAAACAGCCAATGTAAAATAAATAACAAACAATCTGAAACTGACAAAAAAAAATCTGTGAATACGGGAAGTTTCAGCAAATAATTTGGATTTACATTACACAGAAAAAAAAATACGAATACTGAAGTGCGAACAGGCAGGTGTCCACTTTGTAGCAATTTAGAAAAGTAAAGCAATCCTCTGTGCTGGCAGCCTAACTGCTAGTCAGTTAGCATTTTCACTCAATCCACACATACTTGAGATCCCTGTTGAACAATTATTACTGCCTACTTTAAAAACTCACACACCAAAGATACCGTAATCTGCATTAATGCACACAGTGGAAACTGTCTTAGCAGTAGCACAGAAGCTAATATCTACAGTTTTCCTTATTTGTGCTCTTGTGGACACAGCCAATCAGCGGAAAAGAAAAATGGCGCATCTGAATCAACTGCTTTTCAAATGTTAGGTTGATAGTGTAAAGTAGCATTGTGGCCATTTTTATTGGCTGGATCTGAATTTTCTTTCAAACTAAATACAAAAAAATGGAATGGATGGATTTTCCGTAAATAATTTTGAGTTTTCCATGAATTCTGAACCCAAATATTCAGGAGTCTGGTGTAAAAATAAATGAGTCATCAAACATTGTTCTCCTCCTTTATCTTTCAACTTTTTTTTAATGTCATGAACAGTTCTTCTGTTTTTAGTTTATGTATCTGCTCTGTCTCCTCAAACCCTAGTTGGTTGTGGCAGATGGAGCAGACTGGGCCAGGTTCTGGTTCTGCTGGAGGTTTATTCTTGTTACAGGGAAGTTTTTCCTCTCCACTGTTCCAACATGCAAGCATGTATGAGGGATTCTTGTAAAGTCGACAAACGATTCTTCAGATAGAAACTTTTCAAACTAATTAGAATAATTACCTGAACGTAATGTCGTTTGATAACTAGGATCAAGTGAAATGTGTGTGGGACTGTAATGAAATCATAATTTTTCTAAAGTTTCCTCAGGTTTCCTCCTATTTGTTGTGAATTGATGCTATGCAAAAAACTGAATTGAATTGATTTGAACCAAACATATGCCATGCGGCGCTCACTACGGTTCCTCATTATTGTGATATTCTTAGATTTTTACATATTTTTCACTTCAAAGGAGAACTTCATCTCTTTGTTTCGCAGCATCCAGGATTAAAGAGACTTAAGTTTTTGAGTTTTCCAACATGAAAACTCAGATTGTCTGAAAAAACGAGACCCTCTGTGCTGATCTGTGGTTGTGTGTGTGTGTGTGTGTGTGTGTGTGTGTGTGTGTGTGTGTGTGTGTGTGTGTGTGTGTGTGTGTGTGTGTGTGTGCGTGTGCATGTGTGTGCGTGAACATGAAATGTAATATGTGTGTATTCCCCTCTTTAAAATTAGCTACATACACCTGGGGGTTTTTTGTCCTGTGTTTTCCTCACTTTCAACACTTCGTCCATACATTTCGTTTTCTCCTGTCAGTCATTCCAACATCCCTCCCACAACAAACACCAGATAATCGAGTAAGATACCACCATTATGTCAGCAGTGCATATGCCAGACATTAAGTGTCTTCATTAAAGG
Organism: Micropoecilia bifurca; assembly: GCA_903067075.1. Classification (NCBI taxonomy): domain Eukaryota; kingdom Metazoa; phylum Chordata; class Actinopteri; order Cyprinodontiformes; family Poeciliidae; genus Micropoecilia; species Micropoecilia bifurca. The sequence continues at coordinate 44,913 of CAEGAF010153147.1, forward strand.
GTTGGGGGACGAGAACCGGGGCCCCGGTGGCTCTGCAACAGACTTAATGATGTGATAATGGGATGGCAGGCGTAATGGCCCCGTCTCAGTGGAAAAAACTTCTCCTTCCTAGAATGCCCGTAGAAAGCTCACACACACACGTGCCATAACACACACGTGTAAACATACAGATGTGCGTTTTCTGTCTGATAGTTCCACCCACCTGGGTGCTGCATGAATGTCAGACCAAGAGCACTCGTAGAGGAGAGTACAGTAAATCATAATTAGAGTGATGAAGTAGCCTCTGAGCTCTTAATTGAAAACAAATGAGACAGTTCCTCCATGCTGATGACTAGAACACTGGCCTGATACATTTGGATTATTATGCTGAGAACAGAAACATTGAAAGGTTATTCTACAGGTTCACCTGCCATCAGTCCACATATGAGCTTTAATGTTTCTACGGCTTGAACTTCTCATTACATTGTCACTACAGAACCACAAACCTCAGTGGGGTTTTATGTGATGGAGCGACACAAAGTAGGGGATCCCTGTGAAGTGGAAGATTTTTTTCTTAATAATAACAAAACAGTGTGGCATGATTTTGTATTCACAGCAGATTGACCTTATCACAGCAGAAAGGTAAGTAGAGTCCACTTGTGTGTGATACAATCTCAGTAGAAATACATTGCAGTGTTTACCTGGGGGCCATCTGTGGCCCTTTAAAAGATTTTGATCGGCCACAAGTTGAGACAGTAAACAATTTGGCCAACAAAACAGGAAACGACGGATGACCTCCCACAGATTAAAAACAAATTAAAGTCATGCTGTTTTTTACTCAAAATATTGGAAATTGCTTGTCTGAGGTGTGATTCTGAAGACTCTTAAATAATTTAAGTTACAACAACATTATCCATTGGGATCAATATTTTCAGTATCAGTATTTTTGAATTTCAATTCAATAAGGCAATAGTACAAACAAAGCCTTCTTTACGTTTTGGATCTTTAAGGGTTAATAAATTTTAGATTTTTTTTTGCTAAATATTAAGCAGATAAAATAAAAAAACACATTAATAAACTGATTTAAACTCAGAACATTCTTTAGAATAGTATTTGAGCCTCATCAAGAGCTCAGATGGGAGAATCGTCTGAACTTCACAAATATGCCCTTTATGAAAATGGAGAAGTGGAATAAATAAAATGTAAGTATCATTCAACCCTGCAGGAACACAGCTGACATGTGGAAAGATGTCAAAACCAGATTAGATCAAAGTTAAACTTTTTCATCTTCCAGAACGTGAGCACACATCTCCCCAGTGAGACACAGTGGTGGCAGAATAATGCAAAGGTGGATGGAGCTAACTAGCAAAAAGAAGAAAACCTGTTAGAGGCTAGGAAAGACTTGAGACTTAGAACGAGGGAAGAGGTTTACCATGATGCATGACGATGACCTTAAACCTTAAACATGACCTAAAACGGTTTAAACCCAGACCTGACAAAAAAATCTTTGGAAAGATTTTTAAAATTGGAAGCTTTCTATGCAATCTGACTGAATTTGACCTATTATGATAAGGAATGGGACAGTGTTTTTGTCTTGGGGTGTTAAAAGCTTCTAGAGATGTTTGCCAACAGGTGGGTCTCCAAAGTATTTACCCAGAGAAGTTAAATACAAATTCATACCACACGTTGTTGGATTTCTTTTATAAAAAAATACATTGAAATAAGCCATTTTTTCCTTCCACTTCACAACAGTGCTCTACTTTGTGTTGGTCTATCACATAAAATTCAATTAGAATATTATCAATATTTCTCAATTTCTGTCCTCAGGCTCCACTGCCCTTCATCTTTTAGGTGTTTCCCTTCTGATTTGAATAAGTGGGTGATGAACAGGCTTCTGCAGCACTTGATGGCATGCAGAGGAGATCATCTAATCCCATGAATCAGGTGTTATGGAGACAGAGACACAGAGACACATCTACAACATGCAGGCCAGTGATTCCTGAAGACCAGAATTGAGAAACATTGGCATATGTTGACCAAGTTCCTCTTGGAAAACAGAAACAGATTAAGGCATATGAATACTTCTGCATAACAGCGTCAACTTCATTCAGGCTCCGCAATGTTCTGTAATTTCAGAGGCCCCTAGGCTGAGTCAATAATTCACTCTGAACTGCACACATTAGTGGCATATTCCTTTCATAAACAGACACACTCCCTCTTTCCTTACAACCATTGATTAATCCATAAAAAAGCTCTTTGGGTCTCATCTCTCATCCTTCTCCTTTGAGTAATTACCTCATAACTAGTATTTCCATCCCACATCCTTACAAACATGTCCGTCTGAACCATATGACTCATAACAACATTGGAGATGGTCCGGGTGGCATCATGGGGAACCCCCCCGCCCCCTCCGATCCCTCTCCACCAACCACGACCGCGTTGCATGCCCAAATGAATCCTATTTGTGAACCCTCTGCTGCCATCATCTGGGGGGGGGAAGCTCCACCTGTCACACTCCCCTCCCTGTTTCTACACATCCTGGGAACACATTAGTATTGGGCCCTGGCTAAATGCTTGACCCCCATCCTCCCTTCATCCATCTATCCATCCAGATAAATGGTAATGACCACGGAGAAGAACAGCCCCTGATGAATTAAACATTTCCTACCGATGAGGATCTCATTTTCCCTCTTTCGGATGGCAGTGAGGTGACATTTTTCCTGCTGGTAGAGGTACTTTATCATTGTGCAGCTCAGGTGCGTTGGAGGTCAATGACACGGAGCCAGTACTGTTCTAATATATTCCATCTGGGGGCAAATCAGATACGTTTTGCTGTGAACCAACCGTCCCGGGGTCAATCCGTGACGACCCCCGCAATCTATTTGACTGCCAGATTCAGGGCTGCCTTTTCTGGAATGTAATGGCACCAAATCTTGCAAGCCAGGGCCCAATCTCCCTAAAGTGTTACCCAGGAAATCCCCCTCCCTGTTTCTAGGTCTCCTCTGTTCCACAATGTCTGTGCATTACTGTTTCATATTTGAACTAAAACATGAGCTGAATTCTATCCTTTCTTTTATCTTTTTTCCCCCTCCTCGCTTTCTCATGGCTTCTCTCTTCTCCTCTCTGTCTTATCTCTACCACCGCTCTCGCTTTCTCTCTCTCTCTCTCTCTCTCTCTCTCTCTCTCTCTCGCTCTCTCTGTCGCGCTCTCTCTCT